>JAHWFP010173452.1:0-13831 GCA_023313725.1 Lithobius niger | reverse complement strand
ACTAAAGCAAAGAGAGTCCACTTTATATCTCACCGCACATTAATCCCACTAGGTACTCTGATGCTACTTAACTTTTGGAGCGAATCGTAACCAAAAAAAAGTGTGTGCTGGTCACCAACTTCACGACTGGTCTCTTGATCCGCTGATCTGCCGGAGTCTATTGTCTTATCCTTTTTTACTCTTCCTTTGTGCCCAACGTAGGGAATGAGGACAACTTCTTTGAGTAGTTGTCTTAGCAACAGCACGGATTATGTTCGTATTTTTTAAACATGTCGGGAGTTTTTATGCTAAACCACTACGTACTGAGCACGGAAGCCAGGTCTTAAGGGGCTTGTCGTTCAGTGTGTGGTGGGTGATGTCTGTACTCGAATACTACAAAAGCAGATTCTCGAGTTTGGTTATTGGTAGTTGCAGTTGTATCTTCTGGGAATAACTAATAATAATAGGTCTTCTACTCAGTGTTTGATTGGATCTGGCCTGAACTAATCTTAAAAGTTGTTTTCTCTGAGAAGTTAACTGGTTATTGTGATTGCCAGCCATTGCTGTATCTTTTTAAGGCTTTGTCATTTTCAGGGATGTGATTCTTTTTCCTTTCAGCTGATTTCCTTTTTCATATTTTTAAAGCAACCTAAAAACCCATTAAAATACCTATAAATGTTACAAATCTGGCCGTTTTCCTCCTTTTTCCTTCTGTTGCATCCTGAACGGTTGTCATCCCTGTTGCTAATTTTGGATAGCGCCTGCATTTGGCTTCACTGTCACATGTTGTTGAAAATAGTGATACCCCATTTCAAATAATGCATTCCTGGTCTCTTCTTCAAAACATACAGTTGTGTATGAGCATCATTGCCTTGTTTTCGTCAAACAGTTAAGGCTCTTAAAATAGACGCCTAATGCAGTAGGGCTAAGTGGAGCTACCATAATACATTGATAACAATCTACCCAAAAAGTATCGTGCTACTCTGTTATCTTCAAAGTACGATAACGTTACCACAAAATACCAGCATGGTGCTATGTTTGCCCATGCTGACCAGCCTGAATAATTAATGTGTGGATATTCTAGCCCGAAGCTAATAGGTTCGATTTGTCAGACATTTATTTGAGGGGTTCATTGCCCAGTCAAGTCTTCATAACCAGTCCAATTACTAATGCAGCACAAGACACCTGACACATTATAGAACCACTAGAATGTGCACTTGATTGAAGTTGGTTAATATTATAGTGCGCTTTTGGATTAGCATCCTTCAACACAAGCAATAAAAAATCAAGTTTAGGTGGATAAACTAGTTTAGTTTATACCTGATTAACCACTCTTCAGGTGTAAATACACCTATTTATATATCTCCAGTATGCGCAGCTGCAAGAACTATGGCTCATAAATAAATATTTTTATTGTGTCATCAGACCAAGGTAGCCCGCATATGCCCCACCCGCTGCCCTTTTGGTAGATAAAATTATGAAGAAAACCAATGAAACAATCCCCAAAACCATTAACGCTAAGGATGTTGAGGATTGCAGTACTGACTAGTTCAATACTGATCAGTCATTACTCATTTTTAGACCCCCCCCCACTTTTTTTTTTACCTGTGAAAGTAGGGGTCAGAAAAGAAATAGTGCCTGCTTTTTTACATCCATCGTTAAAAATGTTGTTCTTTGACCCTTTCTTGTTAGTGCAAATCTCCTTTTTTTTCCGGTTATTCCTACGCAAACCTTCCCCCCCCCCCCCTTTTTTTTTTGGAAAGTGCAGGCACCTGTGCTTCAAGCATTAGTCAATACTCTCCACACCTACCATGAGTCGTATAACACAGTCTGCCAACTGTTCCATCGAATTTATTTGGCCAGTATTCTGAGGGTTGAATTAGTATTAGAATTGTCAATAAAACAATTGACTTAGCATTTAATGCCCTCTACCATCTGATGCATAAATAACATAAAATTATCTGACAAGTTTACAATTTAACGGATGTAGCCTTACAGGCAGAAGCTCGAGTTAACTTTCATTTTAAATTGATAAGTATCAGTTATACCCTTTTTACTGGCATTTGCACATAACGCTTTCGCCTTGTCATTTAGAATTACTTCTTAGTCTTTCTAGGCTTTTTCTAGTTTTACATTAATGCCACATCGTTTACTCTGAACTTGATGGTCAGTTTTGGGAACCCAAAAGTACTTGTGGGTGACATAATAATGATACTTCTTTTCATGAAGTCGTCGCTAGCTGCATCCCCAAGCCACTGTGCTTAAAAGTTAGTCATTTGTATTAGAGTCGTGGTTTAAGTTAGGCATTTAAGTTGTTGGTGCCATAGGGGCAGATTTAGAGGGTTCTTTCCGTCCAGTAAAGTATTAGCTTAGGCCTCGTTGCAATCGTTATCTTGATGTAAAATTGATCTTCAAGTTTTATTTGCTGTGCTCTTCATTTGTCACCTCTTCATTGGGGAAGAAGAGCGTAACTTGTTTAAGGAATAAAAACGCCGCTAACAATACTTGGTTCCCTTACGAAGCCACCTCTAAGAGACGGCATGTGTCTTAAATAGGTCTATTAAAGGTCTATTTAAGAGATGGACTATACGGATATTCAGATAACATCCCGCTTAAGGGTTCAAACCATGATCCTGTACGACTAGTGTGGATTTGTAAACTAAACTTTTTTTTTTTAATCTGAAGGGAACCGTACTTTGAATTTTCGTAGGGGTTAAATAAAAACTTTAAATGCAATTTCTTCCCAGCTCTGGCAAAATGAATCATTAGGGTGTTAATACATTTGTTTGGTTGGAGTTTGTAATGCAAACTTCACACTTCTGCATGTTGAAGGTCCTATTTGTTTCAAGTTGTATAATTTGCCAGATAATTGATGTTATTGGCCCCTTGACTACCACCATGTACGCCCTATGGATGGACGGAAAAATCTTACAAAACCCCGAGCTTATATGAGGATTCTTTGTATACAGCTTAGGTCTGTGAGTTGAAACTGAGCCAAGAGTGCTGAGAACAACCCCATAACTTACCTGATGGAACTTGAAAGAAAGAAAGGGTCCTCTGCATATGTCCCTAGTAGTGTCAAGGGGCTAAATACCTAGCTTAAGAAAAACTTTTACATAGTCGATAAACATAAACTCATCTGTATATTTAACGCTTCACATTGTAGGTGGCTAGTAACGAGTGAGTTAATAAAAATGGGAGGAAATGTCCCTTGTAGTCAAGGGTTAAATAGAAAAGTACACCTAATTAAAAAAACTCAAAAAAATTTTGCACAATCGATACAAAAACTGGTCTGTTTATTTAATGCTTCATATTGTGGGTGGCTAGTAACAAGAGTTTTTTTAATTAACCACTTTAAAAAGTTAAACTAATAAAGAGTGAGACAAGCACAGGCCAATTTTACATAAAATTTTTATTACGAAGTCGCTACGAAGTAATATAACGTCTCTTCACAAAGACTAACTTGTAGTTGATCTACAGAATAATAACAATTGCCCGTGCATGTCTGCCAAGACAACTTGGCAGTGTCTGTAATATATAAATTGCCGTTAACACCCATATAGCAGTAAATAACTTCAAAACTATTTTCAAAAAAACAAAGCAAAATTTATCCTAATAACTACAAAATCTGAACACGATTGTATACATCTGCAAAAGCAACATAATTATCACATTCTACGTATTTATTATTAGAAGGCATGACACAATACTTGTAGCCAGCAAGTTACACCATCAACATACCAGACTTTTTTTTTTCTACATGTAGATGATTGGTCTGGAATTTTGCCTGCAATCTTTTGAATCCTTTCTTTACAGACAAGCTAGACGGTCTGCAGGTTATGAAACGCCGACATGATCAACCCCGAAGTCTTGAAGACTACTTGCAGCTGCCAGATGATTATGAGATGCGGGACTCGCAACCAGGAAAGAAGAGAGTACGTTCTGGTGTATTCCCAATAACCTATGTGCATTAATTTTCAGTCTACCTGGAAATATTTTTTTTACGTCTTAAATGAATTCTAAAACATTTTTCGACCAGCAAAAAAAGTAACTCTTAAAGATAAAAAAAAATTATAGCTGAACATTACCCAATTCATCCGTAATTTTTGAAATTTTTGAATAATACATAATTCAAAATTGTGCTGAGGCTTGGAAAAGGTTTGTGACGTAAATGTGTCTTGGCCACAAAACTGGCTGCAATGAGATTTGTACTGCGGATTGTTGCCGAACTCTGAATATGCTTAAAGACAGTTGGTAGATTTGTCAAAGGCAAGCTCTTCCCTACGTTTTGTAATAAATGGTTACCTTATTTATTTTCTTGAGAAAAATGTATTCTTTATTTACGCTACTTGCAGGTTCGCTGGGCAGACATTGAAGGAAGGAAGGATCAAGACAGGTGCCGAGCACTTGGTTTTGTTGTGGGACAGACTGACTGGGACAAATTGACTGACCCTAGCCATGCTGAGAGAGCCCTAACCAGCACCAAGTACATATAAGTTGATTCAAACACAAGTTCGTCAACAGGTTGGCATTTTTAATTGTTGCACATTTTTTGTTTATAAGTACGCAGCAGCTAGATTGCAACTTTTTTGTTCCGACCTTTGTTCAACTTTTCGGCAACTAATTTTGGAACTTTTTTATAGCGTCAGTTGTTAATAATTTTCCTGAAAATCAATTGGTAGTAGAGTGGCAATTAGATAATCCTGTTTGTCTTTGTAATTTTGTCCCCGCAATTATTATGTCAATATTCACGTGCTTTGCTATTTAGAGGTTCAAGGTGAAAATTAGCATTACAGCCCTAAAAGTTAATCTCAGGAGTGCACTTATGGTTTTTTCTTGGCGCATCAAACTGTACCCGTAGTCACGCCAAACACCACCTGGAGACCATTACCATATCAACCATTGCTCCATTCCTATAATGGCCTCAAAACAAATCTAAGTGATATGCTGAGGCAAGTCAAAAACTAAAAACTTGAATGTAAAGAAAGACTTTTCCCACATGCAACATTTACACTGAATGTAACACATGCAACATTTACATTCCCACATGCGACATTTACACTCTGAACCTGGTATTAAACGTAGAGATTGTAAACAACATAATCATGTACTCCACAGCATATTGAACGCTACAGAATTGTTTTCTTCGGTGAAAAGAAAAAATAAATTAAATAAAAAAGCATCTGAAAAATTGAGAATAAAATGTAAAAATAACAATTAAAAGCGCTGCGTGTTCGCACTCCTGAGATCCATTCAATTTATTTTAGAGCAGCCTTAAGTAACAGTAGCCACAATAACTCCATTTAGAATTTTTCTGATTAATTTCATTTAATGGTGAACCAAACTGATGGTTTCAAAAAATGTTTTAATTCAAGGAATGCCATGGAGTGGGCGAGAAGTTGGGGGACGTGAAATTCTGAGCTCGCTAATAATTTTGGAATAAAATTAAAAAAAAAAAAAAAAAAAAAAAAAATTTGTTGGTAAATAAAAATTTGGTATTAGTGACACGAGTAAAACTATACATATACTGTGTGAGGAAGATCGTAGGACACAATGATTCCCTGCAAGGCTTGGGTTCTGCAGGGACGATGACATTGTCGTAATAATATAAATAAGCAAATGTAGTTCATTTTATTAAGTAAGGGAAGAGAAGCGAAATTAGGACTCCGTTGGTTTTATTTCAAACACAGTCCCTGGATAAGGGGGGGGGAGGGAGATAAATAAATATGGACTAAATATGCTTTATTTATATTATTACCACAACCCCATCTTCCACGCAGAACACAAGCCTAGCAGGGAAGCAGTAATTGTGTCCTCCTGAGCTGCCTCATTTAGTAAAATATCCAGCACATGGTGTTTGATGTTAGAGCAGTGCAAAACTAGACCCATAACAGAATCTGGCTTTGTCAACTCTCAATTTGGACATAATGAAAAACAAAAATTATTTCACATTCCAATGAAGTGAAGACCTATCAAACCCCAAAGGCATCGCTGTAATTTTCGTTATCTTGATAGTATTATTTAGTAGTTGAAGGTTCGTGAGAATTTATAACCAACGGTTGTTGGCGTTATCATAATTACATTGTATACAAAAAAGGAAAGGTAACTACTGTTGGTTCTAATTATCAAGACATATTTTATTAACGTAAGGTTTTTTTTTATGCTGAATATTGTAGTACAGTAAAAGTAGACGAAATTTCAGCAGTCAGCGGAAGTAATTTCCACAAAGCTTAATTTTGGTAGTGATGTCCTATATGTTAACCTTCCAAACCACAAGAGAAAGTCTATCCTAGTTGAGCTTTAGCCACCATCTTGGAAAAAAATGAGTCGATATTAGTTTAGTATACATTACGAGTTACGACAAAACTATGCGTTTTATGTTTAAAATGCTTAAACACTTGCTTATACCAACTTTTATGCTTAAATGTCTTAGGTAGATGTAGGTCATTAAATTCTACATAAAATCACCTCGGATCACTTTTTTTGTAATATCTACAGTTTCTGACACTCCGGTGTTGAGCTTTTGCCGCCATCTTGAAAAAATGGCTGCCAATGTTAGATTTCTGCATATATCGACAAAACTACGCGTTGTAGGTTAAAAATGCAGACGTTGATTATGTAAGGTCTTCAAAAAATCATTTCAGACCAGTTTTTTCATAACAGTTTGACTGAAAATCCAATGCAATGCGTATTCAATTATTCCCAAACATGGTGCTTTACAGACCATTATTTGACTTCGTAACATCTAACGTCTATATCAATATTCACCCATTTTGTTATATAATTGAAAATATGATCATTTCCGCGCTGCAAGTTTTTTATAGTAGTGTCCCCAACGAAGAAGGCTTATTCCGCTTTTCCGAGATGTTTCTAGATTTAAAGTGTTTCGTTGGTTTTAAGCTGCTGTCAGTGGTACGCTACCAATTCGATATGACTGGAATATTCTTAAATGCTCAGATATCATAGAAAACTTCGTAAACAACCTGATTATGTATAATTTTTTTCATATAGCTTTGCCTTGGTTGATTAAGCTTCAGCCAAAGTTTGAACGTCAATGAAGCTTAGAAAGCAAGATAATCAATGGTCCTGAAAGAAGCATAGCAGCAGCATCATTTATAAAATGTTATGGAACACTGTAACAGTCTTTGCTCGTTCACGTTTTGTTGTGTGTACATTTACATTGAGTTACCATTGTCATTCAATCTTGCCTACCCAACACATTGTTATTTGGATCATTGAAAACGTAATAAAGCTGTGTTGATTCTTTACAACTTTTCAAACAAAACAAGGTCGATAGCGTTGATGACCGACGATTTTTTTGTTTATTAGTTGGTTGGTAACTTGTCAGATAATTTTATTAGTCCTAATGCATTTTTGTAATATATGTGTTTGACGAATGATGTATGGTATTCATCGAATTGCGTCCTTTCATTTGAAGCATAAGTATATATGTACTCATAAAGTGTTCTCATTTTCTTGACCGGCTTTGATCCAACACTACATTTTATCACATTTTCACCCATAAAGCAAAGGTATTTTTAGGTTATTTTTATCACTTGTGTTTAAGTAATAGTGCAAGTTTATTTGTTAGCTCAGCTGTTATTGTTTACTTTTAGTTCAAATAAGTGAATTCTGTATTGTGACAGACAAAAAAAATTATTACTTCAGCTGCACAGCCGTCTTTTGGTTGGGTGGTGAATCCTTTGTAAAATTGCTGTGTTACTTAGAAATAAAGGAATTAAATAGTTAACCATTTTTGTATTGGTAACTGTAACATCTCCACATTGCAGGACATCACATTTTTGTTGGTAAATCGTTATTACCAATCGTGGCATTGTATGATTAAACACTTTTGAATTTAATTACTGTGCCGCTAATTACTTTTTCATTGCAGCATTACCAAACTATGCTGCTCAAAAAAACATGTTTAAGTTTGATTTTGGCTTTGGTGTACAAAAATATAGGGTAGCTTGAGTTTATATCCAAGTTTAAATTTGTTGGCTAATGTTACTCCAAATGTTTAAAGAAATAGTGCTGGAATTCCCTTCCCTTTTAAGAAGGATACATTGAGAGGTAGAAGTGAAGAAACTTTGAGTGTAAAGCAGGATAAATTAGTTAAACAATTTGGGGTGGGGGATTATATTTAATACACTTAAGGGTTTCCATTAAGAGCATAAATAATTAGCTAACCCAAGACAGGGTTCATACACAGCCTTGAATTCCTTGAAATGCTACTTGAAAATGGGAATTTGTGTTGTCAAACCCTTGAATTTATAAATAAAATAACAGCAGTGTTTGTTTAAAGCAATTCCGTAGGCAGTTTTACTTTGAATGACATTGGACAGGAATTACAATGTCCAGTGTCCGGTTTGGGGTTTACTGGATTTGTAGCACGTGCATGTTGACATTTTGTCAGTAATAATTGAACTTCACGTATCAAAGTAAACACCTTCAAAATCGAATTTTGACCTAGTTACATTTTCTTGCCAGCTGTCTGAGTAAAACAAAAAACATTGTCTCCGAGACCGTAGCTTAACCCTAGTCAAAAATCATCATTACTGGTAAAAGATAAGCCTGGCATTACACATGCTAGATTTTCCAGATTCCGTTATTTATTTTTCACGAATAGATAATAAATAACTAGACAGATTTGTAAAGCACATCTGTTGGCAATCATTTTGCAAGGAAAATATAATGCACCAACACGCTACATCGTGCATTACTTGTTTAAGTGACACATGGCATAATTTCAAATGTTTTTTAGAATCTATATGATACATAGCCAAGGAATACAAAATGAGTTGGTTTTTCAAGAATGTTGCAAACAACATAACCATGTTTTGTGACCGGCTCATTTTACTTTGTTTTTTACAAAATTGAACTACAGTTCATACGCAAACACCAAAACTGCAAAATAGTGCAATGTCCAACAACTTTTGTGCTTGAAAACGGAAGACTAAAATAGATATTTACAATTCATATGTCAATTTTATTTGATACTGACTTGTGGTGGGTTTGAGTACAAACTGTACTACAGCGTAACCACACTTATTTAGGCCAAACTATGTAAAAAAAATTTCACCAAAATTTGATGAGCAGTTTGCCAGTACTATCAAACCAACAAATGGTGTAAAAGATACGTAATAATGCCTACTCGTTTTGCAGTATTTACTGGCAACATAACCATTGTCCAAATCCAAGGGCCCATAGCTCAGGGTTCCCACCAACCTGGAAAGTTGGAGAACTGGAAAATTGTCAGGGAAAACTACCTTTTATTAGTACAAAGTTGAGGAATAATATCTTGGTATAATACTTTAAGTTCCTATTTGACGCTAGCCAGTAACAGCCATTTTTCTGCAGCACGAGAAACAGCTGTCATCGTTTAAATTATTTGTTCAAAGAGGCTGAAACGGACGGCTGCCAGGTGGTAGCAATGCCGCAAGAACACAAATTCAATATTGTTGGCTAGAAACTAGTTGCCTGGGCAAAAATTGTAGTCCTCTAAATGTGTCAGACAATCTAGTTACGGAATAGTGTTGAAAATAAAAGTGGGAATGGAACGCAAGTTTTCACCTTCAAAAATTATAGCTTCAATTACTTTATAATTTGCACAACAAACAAAGAAAAAGGTGCTTAGCCAGGCCCTCGACCAACAATGCTCAACACACTCCTAGCTGTCTTGTTTTTTTTTTCTCTCTCCGAGAGTTAGCGTTGATTTAGTGTTATTTCAACGAATGTCGGATTCGGAAAGGTTAATGAATTACATCTGGACGAAGCCGTCCGACTTACAGGCCCTGTGGATTTCAACTACACATGGGTAAAGTTTTAGTGTCAACCTGATTTGTTTCCATCGAGTTGTCCTGGAAACATCTGGCCAGAAGCAAAATCTGCGCCAATGCATCACAGGTTGTATGTTCTTTTTAAGTTTATGGACTATTAGAAGGTTTTATCTGTATTTTGAATCCGCTATGGATCACGAAAGGTAATTTTGTCATACCTACTGAGCCAGATGGTACAATTTCGATGAAATTTTTGAATTCACTACATTCCCTTATGGTGTCCTTTAGACAAACGCATAAGTTGTCCGATCCGCAGGGTTATTTTTTTCCCCTTCCTACCTTGTACAGCTTCCATGGTTGCTAGTGTGTTACTAGACTGTTAGAAGTTTTTATCTGTATTTTGAATCTGCTATGGATCACAAAAGGTCATACCTACCGAGCCAGATATTACGATTTCGATCAAATTTTTGAATTCACTACATTTCCTTTTGGTGTCCTTTAGACATTAACGCTTAAGTTGTCCGATCCGCAGGGTGTTTTTCCCCCTTTATACCTTGCACAGCTTCCATGGTTACTAGTATGGGTTTTAAGGCTTATTGACCCTCGTAGTTACTCGTCCCTTGAAAACTATGGTCAGCCCTGGCTCTAGAACGGCCAAGGAAGTGTCTCATTAGGTGATGTAAGTACTGAGCGTGGGTGAACTGGTTGCCCTCAGTCACCCGCCCCTCAAAAATGTAAAAGAGGATTTCCAATACATGCAGTGGCCCACTTGTGAAGCACCAAGCCTAGAATTTAAAATTGCAGCCACTTACCAACACTACCCAAACAGGACAGCAAGCCAAATGGGCTCAATAAGTGTTAAACAAATGTACAGGGAAGGTCCACAAAAACTGATGACCCAAGATAGATACTACTTCCTACCTTTCTAGTTAGCATCCCTCAGAACCACGAGAGGATAGAAATCTCGTTTCATTAGAGTTGATTTCTGTCCTATCCTGGTTCTGAGGGGTGCTAACTAGAAAAGTTGGACAGAAAAACGGTGGAAGGTCAGTTTTTTGTGGACCACCCTGTATATGTGTGCGTGTTAAAGGCTACCTATGGACTTTTCCTTTTGGCCATGTCAGTATGGCTGAGCGGTAGGACTCGGGCCTTTGGTTTCAAAGTTTGTGGGTTTGATTCCCCGCTCAGGCCAGTCTGACATTAAGTCCAAAAGGCAACGGAAATAGGTTTGCATCCGTATTTATTTAACATAAGCCAAGTTATTTGGCCTAAATAGTAATTGACTTGTCAACCCAATTAGACTTTATTGGGTACAATCCACTTGAAATCTCGAATGAAAATCCTCAATCAGGAGGAAACAACACGCATGTCGCACACTCTTAGGCAGCCATCTTGGCGAGTGCTATAAAACCATAACCATAGTATTTACAAAACTTGACTATCGTTTTCATACAACTAATAACTAAACGGGCATCTGCCTTTTTAATTGTTTTTCTGACCTTGACTTCGAACAGTTAATCAGTGAGCCAATTAAGGGTGACAATATACTGGATCTTGTCTTAGTTGACAACGAGCGCACGGTTACTGACGTCACGAGTTTTGCAAGGGATTAGTAATAGCGACCATTCCATGGTCTCCTTTACTATCCAATCTATATTGGTCTAAAAATGATACCATCTCCATGTAGGAACAAGGATGCACTAACACTGCATGAATTAGTAATTCGACGTGTTGTAAGGTAGAATAAAAAAAAAATGTACAATTGATATGCAGTTGGATAGCAGACATACCAATAGAACACTACTAAAAAATCTGAATGCCTGGTGTACTGAACAATGTCTATATTGTACATTATATTTTTTTTTTAAAAACGTCTCGTAACTTCTGCTACTACAATACAACAAATGAACCAGAATCATGTGTGTGACGATGCAATCGCTAACCAAATAAGTTTTCATCAGACGCTGATATTGGTTTTGTTAAAAAAAAAAAAATGAAAACTTTGTTGTTTTAAAGTTTCCCGTCATCAGGCTTTTAATTTGGAGGTGGTGGGGGAGAAATCTTATTGCGCTGAGAGTACATAAGGTTGACTGCTTTAAATTTATTTACACTTTTTAGATGTATTAACAAAGTTGAAATAACCACACGAACATTGTGACAAAGTCCACATCGAATATAACACTGCAATTTCTTCATGCTGTTTTTGATAAGCTTTACTGCTTAATTTTTTTTTTATGTATAAAGATTATTTATAACAATCATTGGAATGTTTGTTACTATGTACTAGAAATGTGCGTATGTAGTAGGTTGAAGAGATCCCAATTAACTTGCTTTCAACCACTATACGACATTTTAGTGGAAGAATCTGTACTGCTCGTAAAAAATTAATTATTTTGCCATTATTTTGATATTTCTCCTATATGTGTAAAACTAATGATGAAAACTAATTACAGAATAACTAAATTCATTAAGCATTATTTCAAAGAATATATAATTTCATTCGAATTGGTTCATGCTTTTGGCCGTAACTGTGGTGGTAGTAATCAACAGACAGGGAGAAAAGAGTAGGACTGACGTGTCAAAGGTCACAAGGGAAATTTTACCCAAGGGTCCATAACCCCATTTTTTGAAATATGTCAATTAGGACTGGCGAAACGAAAAATCCGAGGAGTCATGCGTCAAACCACCCTTTTACCCGTCGCAAATTTGTATCACCGCCCAGGTAAGGAGGGGAGAGGAATGTCTTCTTCTGACTCTGACTTCAAGAAAGATTTGCATTGAGATCGAGAAACAGTATCAAATGATACATATAGGTCTACTCAATAGAAAGTACTTATTTTACTAGCATTTTATAATTATCTTTATTATTATTATTTGTAATTTAAAATCTGTGGGTAAAACTAATATCGAGCCAGTAAAACTTACGGGAGTCTTCCTGTTACGGATTTTTTTTTTAATCTTGAGTCAGAGGCCATTAGGAATATCCTGGCCTTCCCTCCCTGGCCAATCCGCCACTTTAAAAACAGGACATCATTTGCACCACCACAAATAAGTAATAAAATACTGTAATATATCGCACGCGAAAAGCAACGAGACTAGCACAATAATAACAGCAAAAAATAGAACTGAGGGCAGAACGAGGGGGCATTAGAAACTTCTTAAAAACTGTTTAAACTAAATTGCAGAAAGTACTCTGCAAACAGAGTGGTAAACATTGGGGAATGCACTACCTGGTGACATTGTTATGGCCCCATCCATTCAATGCTTCAAGACAAGGCTACAATGTAATTTATTATCTTCGTTATAATTTAACTACTGCCAAGATTGCTCTCTGTACCCACTCCTAATATTTAAATGTGTGTGACATTGTATATTAATTCGTGAGCAGGTATAAGTGGTTTGACAAAACCCCACCTGTACCCTTTTGCAGTTATCTGGCAAATAAATAATAGTTATTGGTTAAAATCGAGCTGTTATCGATTTTTAACCAACGGCTGCAATTATTGGCCGGCTCGAGTGTGCAAATAGGTCGAGGGCAGAGTCCGAGACCTATTTGCATAAGAGAGCCGGACAATAATCGCAGCCGTTGGTTAAAAATTGATAACCGCTCGATTTAAACAAATTATTTATATCACGGTTTGGGTGTCAAGCTAATTCTTATTTAATTAAACCGTTTTGTGTTTGTGAAAATTGCTTCAAGAAATACGGTAATACCTATAATTGTCAAATGAATGAAGGTTATTCATTTTAGTTGGTGGAGGGGGAGGTGGGTGTTAAACGGATGATTCCTTTGGGAGGTAGGCAGACTGTAGGCTACACTCAAGTTTGTGGAAGGAGGGGGTTGAGTGGGAGTTAGACGACACGTCGTTTCACAAAGTTTGGCTGGTAAGCTAGCTCTCTCGCTCCGTTTGGAGAGAGACTTTGATATGTGAGGAAGCATGGATAGAAGGACATTGTGCCGAGATTCTGGCAAAGTAAGTAATTCTCTTTGTGCGTTTGTAGTTTGAGAACTGTTTCAAATCTCCGGTAATAGCCTAATAGGTGTATCGGCAGGAATGAAGGTCATTCCATTT
>JAHWFP010173451.1:0-16547 GCA_023313725.1 Lithobius niger | reverse complement strand
TAGTCAGTATATAGTAGTCAGTAGTCAGTAGTCGCTGAAATCAACGATCTTCACGCACTTTTATCACCTTGATACAGTTTGTGCACTTGATTGAAATACAACTATTGCTTGTCAGGGCACTAAGACTGCCCATTTCCAACAATTTTCAAGCTGTTTCACCGCATAGGTATTTATCCTCATCATCGTGAAATACGCTCAACTCTGGTTTCAGATTAAGTACCAAAAGCTAGTGGCCATGCAACAACAATGAAGGAGATAAATAATGACTTTCTTACAATGAAGTTACAATGAAGTGTAACAATTATTGAACTTGGTGGGTGAACCACTAGCGCGGTCCTTGATTTCTCATACCGGTTAAATTCCTAATGACCGATCTTTGAACTGACTCAATGTAGTTTATATGATTTTGCAAGTAGGGAGACCAGACTGGGCTGGCATATTCATGTTGGGTGTGAGAAAGAGAATAGTTTTTTATCATTATTATTATTTTTTTTTTGGGTGGGGGGAGGCTGCCCCACTGCCGTCTCCCCAGTATAGTGATTCCAGCATCGTCTCTGGGGTGGTAGCACATCCGAACTGGAGACGTGGTTTTAAGGAGAGCTAAGTAGGCTAGGTGTAACCACCATGTTAAAGGGAGGTGCCTTCATAAGTTCTGGGAGGGAAACTTACCAACCCACATACACAAACATACTCAGGCACAGACCGTACGTGCAAAATAAAAAAAAATGGGGTCTGTTAGGGTGGAACCCATAAAACGCAAACGTGACTACACCCACCCAAAGAGAGAAAAAAAAAGCGTTAGGCTTAAAAGAATTTTGATTAATGCCTATAAAAATTCCTTTCTACTTAGGTGGTGGTCACTCGTAATTCTAACCCACAAAACAAAAGGCTTTTTTTTCTGCTCGTTCTCGCTTCTCTCCCTTCATTTAGAGGTCGCCACTTTCGCATTCTACGAGGCTCGGTCGGGCTGGAGTAGGTCACTTGGACTTGACCCCATAGACCCCATGAACTTGGCGGCATTGTAAGATCCAAGATGGCCGTCCTCCGCTTAAATAGGCCAATTCTTACAACAGCCGTATCCGCCTACGCTCTTCCCCCTCCCTCCCTCCCTACTGTGGGAACTGTGTTTGCTTCGAGCTAGCATCTGTCTTTTATTTTCTGGTCATTAAGCTCCTTCCTATCAGTCAAAGGTAGACATCTGTCTTTCTGTATAGTTAGGTTTTGTATTTTATGCCGATCGGTTGGGGTTGGCATAAAAATATATATATTTTTTTTTAAATCAATTAAAAAAATACGTGATTTGCAAAATGCGACAAACAAATTACATAACATACACAAAGTTTCAAAAACTTAGCAATAAGCAACAAACATGCAAACGAAGACGCCGCTTTTTTTGTTGTTGTCAATGCTGAATAACATCCTACTAATAACTGTAACCATCCGCGTCATTGCACAAAAAAAAGTACCAAACTCGCTGAAAATGAGCAATTGATTCGTCTAGGACAATTTTCGCACGAAAAATTAATTATTTCTCTTCATTATAATAAATTAAAGATGACGTTAATGAGAGCGTAAATAAAAACACACATGGAAGTGTAACTTGACTATGGTTCCGTATTTTATAAAAAAAATACGCGTCAAATACGTTAAAAGAAAATAAAAACAACAAACGGGGCTCGCATGCTAGATGGAAAAGCTGGAAAATTCTGGAATTAGTTAGGCCTTTTTTCTAATAGAGAAGTATGGAATGCTGACACATTGTCAACACCAAGCTAGAGATGTGTGGAATTTAAAGTTCAAAGAATAATTCGGAGCTCATTACTAACAACAAAAAAAAAAAAAAAAAAAAAAGCTTGCTACCGTAAATCAACTAGACAGGCGTGCATTGTGAATGCAATCGACCTACCTTAAAGACAATTAAAGAAAAAATTACGTAGACCCACCCTAATTTTTCTTTTACATACCCGACAATGTTTGCGCTATATTTCATGATTTCTGTGGTTTCAGTTGCTTGCAGTATACTAAAGAAAAAAAGAAAAATCAATAAACTTAGAGTAAGGCAAGCAAAATTGGAATACAAAGCTTGAAAATGGCATGGAAAATGGAACTTCTTAGCCTAAAATGTGGCATGGAATATGAAGCTTCTGAACCTGAAAAATACCATGGAAAATGGAACTACTGATTCTGGCAAATGGAAATTCTGAGCCTGAAAAATGGTATGGAAAGTGGAACTTCTGAGCCAAAAAATTGGCATGGAAAATCGAACTTCTGAAACTGTAAAATGGCATGGGAAAATTCTAACTTCTGAACCTGAATAAAGCATGGAAAATGGCACTACTGATTCTAGCAAATGGAACTTCTGAGCCTGAAAAATGGTATGGAAAGTGGAACTTCTGAGCCTAAAAATGGCATGGAAGATGGAACTTCTGAAACTGAAAATGGCATGAGAAAATGGGACGTCTGAGCCTCGAAAATGGCATGGGAAAATGAAACCTCTGAGCCTGGATATTGGTATGGAAAATGGAACTTTCGAGCCGGGAAAATGGCATGGAAAATGGAAATTCTGAGCCTGAAAAGTGGCATGGAAAATGGCACGTCTGAGCCTGACAAACTGCACGGAAAATGGAACTTCTGAACATGAAAAGTAGCACGGAAATGTAAATTCTAAACCTGGAAAATGGCATGGAAATTGGAACTTCTGAGCCTGAAAGAAGTTGGATAAAGCCTGGATTTTAGGTTTAGGCAACGACATACGAACCCTGAATGAAACCAAAAGCTTGGGCGTGTGAGTGTCCGTGCTTCATTTTCCCTCCCTTGTAACCACGTCGTCTGGGATAGAAGCTGTGGGTTTCATTTTCTGGCTCCAGGACAGTTAATTCACCATCGACGGAATCTTATTTTATCTTAAGCACCGCTAAAAGCCTTCAACTTTCCGGCATGCACGTGAACTTGTGATGAGTCAAGTGGCGAGATTTCTGCTCCAGTCGGCCTTGGCGTAAAGAAGCCACATCCTTCCCTGCTTCACTAAGTCGTTCAACACTGCTTATCGTCGAGTTGTTGCATGGGTGGACTATTCCTAGCACAAATAACCTCCCTTAAAATATTACCTTAATTGTTACCAAATTATTATTTTATTTTTTTAAATCGCTGAACGAATTTTACTGACACACATGTTCCATGATGGCACTAAACAATTTCATTTTAAGTTAGAAAATTCATAAATATGCTTAAAATGTAAATATTTATTTTTCAAACGTTAGTTTTTTCGGTTCTGGTTATTTTTTGGGGGAATGGGATGGGTTGGACCACAACCAAGTGTCAAAAAAAGTGGAACACATCCGCATTCGGGAAAATCGCAACTCACAATTATTGAAATACCCTTTTGAGAATTGAGAATTTTCCTTTCCCGTCGTTTTTAATTTTCCTTTCCTTTTAAAAATTCCCTTTAGGCTAAGCATTGTTTCGGGGTGGTTGCTGGATGCAGTCTGCAACAACCCCGCAGACATCGATCAGTCGTGTAATAGGTGGGTCGTCACTTCATCGACTTGGAGCACTATGTTTAGTTGGAGGACAAGTTAGCCTAACGGTCAGCACGACCAGCTCATGGGTGATAGGTCGCTGGCTGGATCCTGACCTTAGCCCCCCCCCCCCCGCCATTATCGGGAAGAGAAGGGCTTCCCTGTGATGCCTCGTGCTCACGTCGATTGTGGCTCGTAAAAGATCTAGAAATGTCCAACTGGCATTACCTAGCCGAATTGTCCCTCTCATCACCTTTTGGTGCCATTGCTTCAGCTGAGAATGCGTCAAGCTTTACAACTATGTAGAGTTTGCGCTATGTTGAGTTTGCTGAGTTCTGATTGTAATTTTGGAACATACTGAATGGTGAATTAAAAAACGCATCGCCTCTGGTCGTCAACGTGACGTCATGCATTGAGCTAAACTGTTGCCAATAATCTTGTTTTCTTAATCTGGACTGTTGATTTTATAATGCCCTGACTGACCACCATATCATTACTATGGCCAGAGGCGCCTCAAGCGTTGAAAACATGGTGGGGCCATGTTCTGATAACGTAATTTGGACAACCACGTAGGCTGATAACCAGATCTCACGGGTGTTTTTTTTTAAAAACAATTAACAAAAAAATTTTTTTTAATGTTTATACAGCAGCGTCATGTGACGTCATATTGGCTACAAGCGAGATAGCTGCAAGGGGCACTAGATTAAAATGGAGGGTCAAACAACGGCACTTCTAGTCAAAGCAGTGCTTTGAGAGCGGATTTCGCGGGCTTAAAAAAAACGTTGTTTTCTCCAATCCCTTATGCTGCTAGGTTGTAATTGGAAAATAAAGATTCCACTTGTTTACAAATGTCAGCAACTGCCAACAAAACGATAAAAATTGCGCATTATACGCCTAAGAAAACCACTCTTAACAGCATTGCCTTCAGTAAGACACCCTTCTTTTCCCCCTCCAGTGACCCTTGCAGCTATCCCAGTTACTGGCTCCACCATAGAGTTATATACAATAATATAACGTTGTGTCACTGCCCTATAGTATATGATTATAATGCTCGACACTGAGTGGAGCTGGGTTCCAGACTACTTTTTTTTTTTTTTATCGGGAAGATGCTTTGTCTTGGCTGGTCTGGTCATCAAGGTCTTGGCTATGTAAAGTAAAACCTTTGAAAAAAAATGTTCATAATTTCTTTAATTTACATCACTAGTACTATACCTACCAAACCATCACCCTCGTAAATACTTGTATTCACCTTTTCTAACTACATCGCTGCACGAGCGTGCGTTTGGTGCGTTCGGAAAACCACGTCAGGCAACGTCTAATAACATACATATCAGTAGTTAAACTAAGCAAGCAGTCTGCATTAAAGACTGGCCTTGTGAGGATACACAATACTCTAATCTGAGAAAGAAAGAAAAGACAACTGCCCCGACTGGGACTCGAACCCGGGACTTCCCGTTGACTAGCCGGGCAGACCTGGGTTCGAGTCCCAGTCGGGGAAGTTATCTTTTTTCCTTTCTTTCTCAGATTAGAGTATCTTGTATTCTCACAAGGTCAGTCTTTAATGCACACTGTTTGCTTCGTTTACCCTTTACCTTGTGATTTCTTCTTTAGATCAGTAGTTGTGCGCTATACGTCGAGTATGAGCCTACGTCAAAACGCGCTAGCAGGTTCACTTCGTTTTAAGCATGTCGCCGACTAGCAGCCTAAATAACTAAAATTACGTGAAGTCACTGAAACGTAAACTAACCAATTATTTTTAATGACCGTTCACTGGAAAAAAATAATACAAATAAGCCAGAGTAGTAACGAAAATTACTATAGAGCGATTTATACTGGAAAAAGTGGTGGGGCCAAATATACTAAACTGCAAAATTGCTGGGTCCATGGCACCACCGTCCCTCCCCCCCCCCTTCCCTGAGTCCGGAGCCTATGCTATGGGCTCATTTGAAGTAAACTAACGCTCGTGTACACGAATCACCCAGTATATCCCATAGGTGCTGATGGATAGCCTCTCCCACTACCCAAAATTAGCAGGAACTTTACCGAGATCCCCTTTTCAGCTCCTGTAATGATCAGATCCGTTTGCTTCAAGTATCCAAGCTGACTCCTCTTTCCACTCGGCCACAATTGGCTGCGTTATCTATACACAAGATGGTCGAGACACGGTATTAAAGCACAAATAATTGCACCACGTTCTTTATTACAAGGGCCACCCGCCGCCCACCGCTATCACCAACCCCTCGTTACTGTTGTGACGTTCGCTGTGCGACTGAACACGTCTGGGCTGATTGGTATAGTTTAAGAGGTACACACATATAATGTGAATTTTAGGCAGCAGCCTGCCTGCACAGACAACCGAGAGAGCAGGGGCAACTTCCTGTAAAAAGGCAAGCAGAGGCTATTTTTTCTGGGGTGCCTTTTTTTTTTGTTAGCTTGTCACTCTTCTTTTTTTTCAATCTGCGGCCCCTTTCTTGGGCTTCCTGGCTTTTTTTTTTTGCCCTTTTTAAGGCTTTATCCCTTCTGCTAGCAGCAAACAGCATTCTGTCAATGCAGAAAAGCAAAATAGGGCGTGTTTTTCTTTAAAAATTGCAAATTGACAATGATACCCGGCTTTTCCTTCTACTTGTCCCTCACGTTCGGCGATGCCATCAAACGTAGTGTGGTTTTATTTGTGCACGAAGCTGGCTGTTACTCTATCTTATCTGCAAAAAGTGCTGAAACTTTCAATCTCAACCTTGGTGGTAAGGCATTCGTGACCCCAACATCCTTCCTCTACAGCCGAGCCATCATCTTCGTTTTAATCTTTTAAACTCCTAAACTTTTGTAATTTATAATTTTTAGTTTTAACATCGGATGGCAGTCAGTGGCCACTAGGTCCTTGCCATTCCGGTTGCATTTGCAACAAACTTATATATATATATAATATACATACGTAAAATCGTGGTCAGTAACGGGGGTACACAATACGGAAGCCAGAAAGTGACGTTGCGGAGGAAGTTACTTAGTGATGGAAGCATATTCATAACTACAGACAGCCAGGCGGTTAGAAAGCTGTTTTTGTGCGTAGGTTGTGACACGTACCGACAACTAATAGCAATTGTCAAAATAATAATTTTTATTTTATGTAGCTTAAGTGGCACGTTTTGATTACCTTCAAAACCAACTTAGGTAACTTTTAAAGTTTGCCGCCTTGCCACTCCCGAATTTTTTAATCAAATTGTAAATGATATATGTTCGTGAAGCCAGAACGTGTTGATTGGAACTAACGCCCTCGCTTGACGAAAAGCAGCAATATGTACGGCAAATAACCGACTCAAATAATCGACTCAAATAACCGACTCAAATAACCGACTCAGCGGCATTTTGGGCGGATTTATTGATTCGTTGCCGAGGGGAAATAAATACATCTTCAAAGTTGTTATCATCAGCTTATGAATGGTTGTGTGTAAAACCACACTTGTATGCAGGTGAAAGGTTTCCGACATGTCTGGTTAACGTAGTATGTAATTTACTTTTTCGTGGGCCACAAGCTACAAAGTAGAAAATATTTTAAGAAATTCGTAATAAGATACGAAAGCTAGGTCAAATAAAGAAAAAGTGATACAGGATACGTAGAACCACAATGAATTCCTTCTATATACGACTTGAAATACTGTGATGTCATCTGCAATGCTCAAACGCTTCTTATGTGAAGATGTAAAGCGAAACAGGGCACGTGTTGCACAGGTCCTACACAGTCAGTGTTTTTGAAAGCTCCCAAGTTCCGCAATTCGACGTGTACGCAAACGAAACCAATTTAACCCCAGTTTAGACTTATTTCCCAAAAGAGGGCTTGCTCGCTGCAAGGGTTTTGCTTATCGACGATAGTAGTAGAAAATATGAAGGATGCAAAGACCACCAGATTCACAAGGGAGGTCCTTTTCATGAAGTTAACAATCGTCGCCGTATATTAGTGTACGCATTGTCACTTCTAAAATCCGTGAGCGTTTTATTCATAACTACATCCTGAGCACTTGCGAGTACCTCAAAACTGACTGTAACAATCAACATGGTTTTCTTCCAGACAAATCTTCTGGAGACACCCTCACCTTTCTCCTTGACGCAGGCATTCCCTGTGACCTTATGGCGTTTTTTTTTACTTAAAGAAAGCTTTTGACTTAGTCTCCCACATCAAACTTCTCCAAAAAGTCATCATTTATCTCTTCCCACTCATGGCCTGAGGTAGTTCCTACTTCAACAACCGATGTCAACGTGTTCTTGTATTAGGGGCATATGAGCGACTGGGTCGCTGCACCACTGGGGTTCCTCAAGGGTCTGTCCTTGGCCCGCTGCTCTTTTATCATTTTGTCAGCGGCCTTTCAACTTCAGTTGTCTCTTTCAATTGGAGTTATATTGTTGACCTGAAGCTACTTTCCCCAGCTGTATAATCCACCAGTCCCTTCAGAAAGGTATGAAAATCTTCTTTGTTTGGACTTCCACGAATGGCCCATTAAATGCGTTATTCTGCATTTCGGGCATAGCCAAAATAACCTCGCTGCACTCATTAAGTTAAATGGCACTGCTATCTTACCTGAGATCTCTCATCTTGACCTGGGTATCCTAATTGACACAACCCTTAAATTTCACTCCCACGGAGACTAAATTATATCCAAGGTTCTTAAAAAAGACCATTTTATACTAAAAAGTTTTTCTCAGGTCAAACCTAAATTTTGTACTATGCTTTTAAAACCTCCCTCAGGCCAACTCTTGCAATGGAATGCCTGATTAAATTAGGCCACACTATAAATTAGGCTAGGAGAATAGCCTAGCCAACTAACCGTTAAAAAAACAACAGAATATCTAAAGTCGGCACTTGCGATTTAACACAATCAACTACTACAGGGAACTTATAAACTGTTTGCTAACTATTTTAACGTAACTATTGAAGAAAATTTAAAGTAGAATAGTTCGATTTAACACCAGTCTAAGCAGCTTTGAACTCTCAATAATTTGTAAAGAGCTGCAGTTGAAAAATTTATGGATTCGTGCTGAAAGCTAGGTGAATAATTTTTAGCAAAGGTAGTGACGAGTCTCAGAAACAAACTAAAATGCAATTTAAGGAACCGTTTAGGTGTATCCTAACTCATCCTGTCAGCTCTTGAACTTATAGGCCTATATAGTTACAAATCAAAGATGGTTTGAGTCCCAGAAGTTGGACGGCAAGTTTGACATTAGACGGACAATTGCGTACTTGGAAAACCAATCTGAAGACAAGTCAACATTTTTTTTTTTTTACAAAGAAGGAAAATTAGTCAAATTTTCCAGGTACTTCATTAATCACTGGTCTCAAGTTTTTTATATGCTAAAAACCCTTCTGTAAGTGACCGGTTGACTCTTTTGACTTTCTAAACCAAATGATGATTTTTTTTTCAGCAGCAATAAATGGTCACCCCCCAGTGTGGTTCCAATTTCTGGGCAAATGAAAATATTTGTCCGAGAACACGTGACTCCTGACCCAGACCTTAGCTACTATTTCAATTCTAGCGGTTTTGGTAATGTTTAGTTTAATTCGTCATAAGAATATTTTCTGTCAGAGTGTCTAATATGACATACGAACGATGGCTTTTTGTAGATTAGAGACAATGTAGTCTCCCACAAATTGGTAGGTTGGTCAAGAGCCTCAGGGATTGGGGGCTCAACTCCTATGTAAATCTTTCAGCCAAGATTGAAATGGGCTGGAGTACAACTGGTTTTTGTATCAACCGAGAAGTTTAGGCTCGTGAAAAAACATAGAAATTAACTGGTCCCAATCTCTGGGGGTGTTCCCCACAAAATTGTGCGATCGTCCGACCAAGGTTCTTGTTGTGAAGCTCAGATGGGTAATTGCTTCAAGGATGGTACAGCGTAGTTACCCTCTGCTTAATGCCAAAGCAATGGTAACTTTCTCTAGTTGTTAAGAATAGGAAACTTGATGCATTATCCGATGTTATCACGTGGGGCAAGCCGAATATCTTCCCAATACTCAACAAGGTTACGAGCATTTTGGCATCAAATTTCTTGCTCGAAATCGAAAAAAAGAAGCTGGAAAATGAATCCATCACGACTAGAATGACTACCTTGCTTCCAATTTAGGTGTAAAGTATGAAAAGGTTTTATAAAAAAAAAGATTGGACTTTAACCCTGGAACACATTGAGCGCTACGGTATTTATAAATTTGGCACAAACGGCTTACTTTAACAAATCGCTGCACGAGTTTGGCTATCCTAGGAAAAACAGGGTTCTGAATTCTGCCATGAGTCTTGCGAGCCCCATTGTGGCCCCTGGGTACGTGACACTATAGAGATGTAAAGGAAAATTGGGAATTAGCCAATAGAGAAAATCATACACTAGAAATAACGTAGTTCAGTAAGCCACCTTTATGCACTTCCGTTTCGTCGAAGTGGCATGACCCGGATTCGAACCGGCTACCCAGTTCTCCCCCAGATCACTTGCATAGCGCCTTAATTGCTATGGCCACATTCTCCACTGGCATAACTCACTGAACCGGTTATTAAGGTCACAACCGTGACCAGGGCTCCATTCGACCGAAATTCACTCGGCCATAGACAATGGAGGGGAAGACAAAGCATACACTCACAAGGCTCAATAAAGGAGAAATAAATAGACATAAATCACTGGAAATAATATTACGGAAAATTGGAAATTAGCCAATAGCGAAAATCATACACTAGAAATAGAAAGGTGGCTTACTGAACTACGTTATTTCTAGTGTATGATTTTCGCTATTGGCTAATTTCCAATTTTCCTTAATTTTATTTCCAGCGATTTATGTCTATTTATTACTATTGAGTTTTGGCACAAATATCTTTAGATTGGAAATATCTTCAGTGTTCACAGTAAGGTCACGATAAATCAATTTTGAATCTTCGTTGTTTATCTTCGTTGTTTAAGTATATTTTGGAAATTTTTTTTTACAAAATGCACGATGGTCAAAAAAGCGACATAGCCTTCCACAGTGCCCCCTCAAGAGCGAGAGCGAGTGAAGACATAAATGGTTCTTTGCCAATATCCTTCACTAACCTTGGGATTGTCAACTGCTCAACTTCACTATCACAATTGAAGCAATTGCTGCTTAACAGATATGCAGGTTAGGGATTTTAACCTTAATCTAAGGAGGAATTATTTTTTCATCTGGATTTAACTGGTTCCCTTATAAGTGAGAAAAGGCATCGGCTGGGGCATTATCGATTCCTTCTGAAAAACGAGTTTTTCTTTTCCGACTCTCGGCATCGCGTGGCACGTGGCAATGCGTGCCGCATAAATGTAAATTTAAACAGAATTTGCATTGGTGATGAAACTCAGTTAGGAAGTCAAAAAGGGAAAAAGGAAAATTATCAGTTGGGCAGTTCCGGCTTAAAAATACATTGTCTACCACCACACATTTGTGACAATCTATTTTAAAGAGAGTCAGGAAAAATGGAGAACAGTGCTCAATCTGCCCAGGAACTTTGATGCCTTGTGCAAGCATATTTTGCCCATGTTCGTAGACATGTTTCCTACCTATACTTAAACCATGCGCAATGGCTGTTTGCCGTGACGTCACCATGAGTTAGCCAATGACGGACGAGAACAACGGCTGTTTGGACGTCTGATTGGACAAGCCCCGTCACGTGATATGCACGTCATAGCAAGCAGCCATGGCGCGTGGTTTATAATTTGTTTTAATATATTTGCATTGTGAAGGGACTGAAGTTTTTAGCGCGCATTAGTCCCCCAGGCTCAATGTTTGAACTGCAATAGAAATTTACTTCCTGAGACCCACATTGTTGTATAGTGGACGTTCGCACTCGTCATAGCACGTCATTGTGACGACATCTGAATGGTCACTCTATTAAAGCTACGTGGGAACAGCGATTCGCATAATTCCACAAGCTCCACACGGAAGCAGGATAGCGCGCGGCGCGTTTGCCTTCTTGTCAATTATTTTTATTGGTTAATTATTTGTTGGCCTCGGGTGGACTCACAGGCCCGGGATATTAATCTGCGACCTAACAAACAAACCATCTTTACAGTATTTCGTTTGGAACAGGTTACCATAGTTACTTCTTCGGCCATGAAATAAGGATAAATAAATTTCAACTAATTTAATCTTATAAACTACAAGAATACAGTACTGATCGCAATTTTTCTACCGGTGTGCCTTTAAGAAAAAATACACTTTTACGAAAATACAAGGTGTAAAATTTTTACACGTTTGATGAAAAATCCAAGATAGTGTTAATTGCGTGATTAAAAATTAATAGGTAAAAAATACTAATCCTACAGGAAAAGGCATAAAAAAAAGCAACAATTTATCCTGAGGCATGTTAAGCTTGAGATGATCAAGCCGTAGGGAAATAAAAGGTCGGGGGATTATAATATCAATATAAAATTATTATTATTATTATTACATCTGTGCCTTGGTTTACTCGATTCGTCTAAAAATTCGACTGCCCCCAAGTTACAATTTTGCCTTCCCTCCCTCCACCCCCAGTTCTGGCGTCGCTACTGGAGCAACGATAAACGTTTTGCTAATTGGTTCAGCAACTTGCTTTGGAATGGTAATAAAAGAGTTTTCTTTGGGCAAATTTGGCGAATTTTAGCGCTTTAATCCCGTTTAGTTGCCCGACCTCATCTATTTCGTGAATAATTGCCTTATTATGAGAGCCGAATCCACAATTCTTATATGGCCAGTGATGCCTAATTGGGCACGTAAGTGTAAAAGTTAAATTGTTAACTTTGCGTTCTAACTCTAGCGAGTATTACGGCGCGTTTACACAGAGACTCGCCTTTGCATTCTCGCAGCTAGAACTCAATCGCGATGGCAAAGGTGACATTGCCATAGTAACAACGCTGAATGGGTTAGCTAAATCCGACATCGTTTGAGTAAATACTTTCAGTCTTATAATCCGTGCCAATAATATAAAGAATTCCTCACGACGAAACAATTTTCCCAAACGCTTCTGAACTCACGTTATTTGCTGTTTTCGTTGCGAGGCGGCAGACATAAAACCGCCGCCATGTTGGAATTTGAGGTGATTTCTAGCTTCTAGCTGCGAGAATGCAAAAGAGAGTGGCTACGTAAACGTGCCCTTAGGGCACGTTAGGGCACGTTTACGTAACCACTCGCTTTTGCATTCTCGCAGCTAGAAGCTGGAAATTCCAACATGGCGGCAGTTTTATGTCTGCCACCTCGCAACGAAAACAGCAAATAACGTGAGTTCAGAAGCGTTTGGGAAAATTGTTTCGTCATGAGGAATTCTTTATATTATTGGCACGGATTATAAGACTGCAAGTATTTACTCAAACGATGTCGGATTTAGCTAATCCATTTAGCGTTGTTACCATGGCAATGTCACCTTTGCCATCGCGATTGAGTTCTAGCTGCGAGAATGCAAAGGCGAGTCACCGCATAAACGCGCCCTTAGTATGGAAAACTGACAATTTAACTTTCAAGCCACCGTAAGGGAAACATCAATCATTACGAGGTTAGAGTCAATTGAGCTAGTACCAATGATTAGGAAAAATGTGAGCACATGAACGAAGTTTGTTGAACAAGAGAAGCCCAAATTGCACACGTCAAAGTCAACAGTAGCCGACGTTTCGAGCAGACTTCAGCGCATTATCAAGGGAATAAAAACAAAATACACTTAAAATTGCATAAAGGTGCAAACAGACAGCCGAAGAACACCCAAGATTCTTTTCCAAGTCCCGCATATATATTCGTAAAAGGCTTAACCTTGAAACTTGTGCATCGCTTTGCACGTCCCACATGTTCATAATCATCTGCTCCCTAATGACAACAAATTTAAAGAATACTGAGCACTCCTCAGAGAATTCTCTGTTACCAAATTTCGACACCAGGGTACCATACAAATAACTGTTTGATACCCTCACCACCAGAGGGAACTGAATAAATTGGAATGGTCAACTCTCCTGACTGCACTCAATATTCGCCACTTCTCTTTGTTCTCTCAAGAGGTCACTTTCCTTTTCCTCTTTTTAAAATTTTTAAATTCTCCTTTTTAAAACTTGTTCGAATTGTTGTTTGACTTAGGCAGTTTTGCCTGCAATCGGCTGTTTGTTTCAGGGACGTGCACAGGCCCCCGAGAGGACAGAACAAACATACTTTTTTGGGGGGGGACCTTTTTTTTTGTGTTTTAAACTCTTTTTATCCCCTTTTCGTAGGATTTTAACCATTTCTGCGCCTCTTTGCACCACTTTCGTAGCAGTTATTGTCTTTTTTTGCGACTTTTAGGCTCTTTTACACCACCGCTCCCATAAAAAGAGCACTTTTTTCAGAAAAAAGGGGCACTTTGCCATGAGGGCAGGGGCTCGCGGCCTCCTCCCCCCCTGCGTGTACGTCCCTGGTTTGTTTGCATGTATATGCAATTTGAAGTGTATATTGTTTTTATTTCCTTGATAATGAGATGGAATCAGCTCAAAACGTCGGGTGGTGTTGACTTTGGCGTGTGAGCTTTGGGCTTTTCTAGTCAACATACTACTTACCAATGAAGCGTCCAAGAGCCTGACGGGTGACTGTTTGAACCCCCTCCCCCTACAATTCGGCCCCCGACTTTTGAACTTAATAAATTTTGGAGTGGGTGGGGAGTGGAGGTGCTGTAGTTTGTCAGTTCTAAAGAAAAATTTGAAAGATGGTGGAGATAGGAAAATATTCTCATTATCTCAGAGGTGGAGCGAAACTCTTTGTGTGCCAAATACAATTTCACTTACACCTCAGACGTGATAGAATTTCCTGTCATTTCAGGAGTTGTGCTATCTTTTTGAGGAAAAGTTGTTATGTGGTATACAGAAAAGGCTTCATCACACAGATTCCACCCCTTCACACTTGCTTCACAGGTTGCGAAAATTTAAGTGAAAATTTTTTCGCCTCAGCAAGATGATAAAATACGATAAAAATACAGTGAAAAAAGTAGTATTTTTTAACCGTGTTTTATCATCCACTGTAATGATGACACCTAAACATTTGATAATACGATGTTAACAACTATTTGACAGCTTTTATAGCCTTGTTATTTTGGTTTTAGTGCCACCATGTAACTACTGTATCAGCTTCGGAGCGGCCTGTTAGCCAAAATGTAAGGTGTTTTATTATTTTTACTCTGATGAAGATACCTCATGTGTGCACCTTGGTGTTTTATTACTGTTAGTGTTTTATTCTTGTCGCGTGTGCTTTTGGCCCGAGTGTCTTTTCATAAAGAAGGAATAATATCGTCGTTAGAGACTGCAAACCCACATACCTGCCTTTTTTCATGATTTTTGTTTTATGGTGTCAAAAGGTGGCTCTAGGTTTCCACCATGTACGTGCAAAACCTTGTGTCAATCAACCAATCAGAAGGCTCCTCAATGGTCACATGTTAAAACCTCGTAAATGATTTTTCCATAATTTGACACGCAAAAACTCGTAATTGCAAGTTCTGCCTCCAATGTATATAGTGACTGTTACCTAAATAATTCTCTTAGTAGCTCGAGGAAATTCAATTTAAACCATTTGAACTACTTTTAATATTGTTTAAAGCATGCATCTCTCTCTACAGTTCATCCCCAAAAGCATTTAATTTTGCACGAAATACAGTATTAGACCACGTTTTTCAGTTACGAGGTTTTGCATTCCCACTTACGGGTGTTTTTGTTAGTGATAATACGGTTTTTGCTGCTCCTGTCAAATTTGCAAAATGTCACTTATGTGGTTTTTCAGCCTCAATGACGATATGTAGCTTTGGTTAAATTTAGATTATAGGCTAATGTATTTTTGATATTTCTAAAATTGAAAGGCAATTCCCTGATAACTAAAGAAAACACTGACCCACACGATCGCCTACTCTTTGTGCTTAATTAGTCAAGTCCTTTCTTTTCCGTTTATCAGCCTACAAAGAATACCTGACGATTATTTTTAAACTAATTTTCTGGATTGCAATGTAGGTAGGTAGCAGGAATACGCCGCATGCAGACACCAAAAGTAAAAACGGTAAAAAAAAAAACCTTTATAATACAGCAGTAAGATTTCAAGGGGACTAAACATTCCCGTTACATTGAGGTATCCGAAACCTACAGGAAATTAGTGTCCCTTTCCGGTTTTTACTTCGGTCAAGTTAAACTGTACCTTAAACGAGTTTGTTTTCGGTTTCTACACTAATTACTAATTGACATGGCCATGCCCTAAACACTTTTTCCAAAGATGCACTATTTGATAATCCTCTGCTCCCTAATGAAAACAAATTTAAAGAATACTGAAGAGTCCTCAGAGAGTTCTCTGTTACCAAATTTCGACACCAGAGTACCATAAAAATAACTGTTTGATACCCTCACCATCAGAGGGAACTGAATAAAACCCTGACTGCACTAAATATTCGCCACTTCTTCTTGTGCTCTCAAGAGGTCACTTTCTTCTTCCTCTTTTTTAAAATTTTTAAATTCTCCTTTTGAATCAGTATTGTAAACATGGTATTAGTTCATCCTTTCTATTATTGCACGTTGTTTTTGTTTTTATATCACTCTACCCGGGGGGCCGCATGAGGCATACTGGCGCGTCGACCCTTTAGTAGGGTTCACCAGGAAACGACCTTTACAGGACTTTTTTCCCCGACTTTTTTTTCTCGTGCTCTTTTTCCACATACTTTTTTCCCCTGGATTTTTTCGGCAAACGTCTTCTCTACAGACTTTGTCCAGTGTTTTTTTTTTTTTTTTTTCATCCTTTAGTCTGGATCTTTTTACGCAGATTAGTTTTTTATCCCTAAGACTTTTCTTTCACATACCTTTTCGAACATTTTTTTTTTTTCTAGAATCGAAGCCCATGCAGTGATGTCAACAGCATTTGGATGGAAAGATTTGATTGTTAGCTCTAATTGCACCAACACGAGTGGCCGTTAAAACTACGGAGCCATGCCGTTATTATATTACAAATATATTATGTTACATTATATACATAATCAGGATTATCCAACTTTTCGGTTGGATTACAGCGGACTTACGTTTATTTTGTTACTTTTT
>JAHWFP010173447.1:63494-78746 GCA_023313725.1 Lithobius niger | reverse complement strand
TTTTTTTGATTACAGAGACATATTCTTATTTATTTATGGATTTATTTTCAGGTATTTAATTTAATTATAGTGTTCCTTGACTTTGACATGTGTGTTCCTCCAGTGGCGCACCCAGAGCGGGCAAACGGGAGCAGTTGCCCCTCCCAAGACCCCCGACATTAACAGTGAAAATGATCAATTCCAAGCACTTAGGATTTTCTTCTACTGATAGTAGGAGGCACCTATTTTTAGCATCAAGAAAGATAGCGTTGGTTCAGATTACATGGCTTTCAACAACCCAAATTCGTTCTCCGAACCAGTATTTCCTCGATGCCAGTCCACTAAAAGTGTTAAAAATTATTTGCATTAAAGCTGAACAAAGAAGTACGGAATTTGCTGCCATTAAGATCTCAAATTCAGCTTCTTAAAAGCAGGAAAGATCACTAACATTGTTAAAAATGCCTTAGCTTTCGGACCCACTTTCATATTTTTTGCCCCCCCCCCCCCCTCCAAACAAAATTGCTGGATGTGCCACTGTGTTCCTCAATTTTTAAGCACTTGACAACGGGATGAATTAAATCCCGAAACGTTGTGCGACCATTGTGTTTATATGTGAAATTTTAGTAGGCTTTATTTTTTTTTTAATTCATATTATTAGTATGTATGCCCACAATACCAATCGTGCTTGAAGATGTACTACACAAATTATAGTATGGCATTTGATGCAATTGCATTTTCCGAGTTGTAAACCAAAAGCTTACTCTGCGATAGAAAAAAAAACCTCACACATATGTAAGGAGCTTTATTGATTTTACCATCAGGACTTCTTTATTTCCCTAATGCATTTCTGTGAAGAAAATAATGAAATAAAACCCAAGGCACAAGAGGTGGTTTTCTTGCTGCACTTCGTGGACCGTGTTTGGCAATTGTTATCTTTATTTCAGAATTTTTCTCCGTGTATGTATGACAACGTATTTCCATTAAAGTACTGAGATAGTTCTACTTCCAGTACGTCTAACACTAGAGCTGAAATTCGTCTAGCTAAAGGCGTTAGAAAAATCATTTAAAAAAAAAACAGTTTTGCTACAAAAAGTAAGGGTCGGGGGTGGGGGCGAAGCACAAAAGTGTAACTATAAAGTGACTTGCAGTATTTCATAATTTCATATTCGGAACCCGAGGGAATGATTAATAGGGGACAATTTTTTATTAATCAAGAACGAAAATTAGAGGTTTGAAGCCGATCAGATAGTGCTAGTTTCTACAAACGAGAGGGAAGGGGGGGGGGAGCTCACTATAGATTATGTTACAAAATTATCAATCCTTAGCTACAATATAAAGTAAAGGAAAGGAAAGCAACGTAAAAATAACGGCACCGAGCCAAAGATTAACGCGAAGGCAGCCCCACGCCCCACCCACAAAAAAATAAATCTACTAGAAAAGATCAAAACATGTCTTAGAAGAATTTAGAGAGGTAGCAGAAGTAACTAGCTCAGGAAGAGTGTTCCAAACAGGAACGATTCTATTGGTTAAACCATGGTATCTAATATTCAGACTGGAATGTGTCCGCAGAAGCCTAGCATGACTTCGAGAGTTAGTAGAAACGGAATAGTTAATAGTCTGATGGCTTGCTGTCCTTGAACCAATTTAAATGGTTGAGAATTGGGTATGTCAGAATAAGATCCCTGTGCAAGAATATTTTCTCAAGAGTAGGTAGATTCAAGCACTGAAGGTGGGTGGTGTTCTTAAGAAAGATTCTTAAGCAAGCGACACCATTTTTGCGCCGTTGACGCTTTTCCAAATGGGAAAGAAAAGTTCGGTAGCAAAAGTTGGCTAACTTGTGAACAGTATTCAAGAAATGGGTGAAGGAAGGGTTTGTAGTGGTTAGGGAAGAGGTGTGGGCTAAGGTGAATGACTTGACAATAAAGTGGGCTTTTTTCAAAACTTTGGTAGTGACAAAGTCTGCCTATACACGGATGGAATTTGAAGGTACTGTCAACGAGAAACACAGACGTCAGCGTAATTTGTCTTGACTGTGAAAGCCTTTGTACCAATAAGGTAGGGGTAGAAAGGGTTGTTGTTGCCAAAGTCCATAACACATTTATCAGGGCTAAGTTCAAGATTGTTTTTAGTGGTACAATCTAGATTCTGCTGTAGAGTATTGTGAAGAAAAGAAGGTGAATAAGTATGAAGTCATCGGTAAAGTATATATTTTCAGAGGAGATAATCTTAGGCAAGTTGTATAGTCAGATATTAAAGAGCAGAGGACCAAGAACTGAACTCTGGGGAAGTCCAGAAGTAACAAGATGCCGACCGATAGATGTTCCCTGGTGGGACACAACACTGATGGCGTGCATACATGTAGTAATGGATCCAGGAAACCAAAGGAGGAGGAAAATTCAGGAACGAGAGCTTCTCAATTAATTTAGTGAGGAAAATCATCAAAGGCTTTGTTTTTAATCGAGAATGATCATGTGACAAGGAATTCCAGTGTCCGCTAATTTGGTGATGTAGTTAACAAGTAAGTTGCTAAGACAGGGGAGTCCAGGGAGAAAACTGTACTGAGGAGTGGCAATATGTTAAGATTATTGCACTTGCAAATAAGTTCGGTATGGACAAAGCATTCAAAGCATTCAAAACATTCTGACAGGGCGGTAGATTTTAACATCATGTTGTATGCCACTCTTACGAATGGGGTAATTCTGGAAATGCGCAAGTACGAATTGAAGTTCTGAAAATTTGACAAAATGGGACAGCAAGAGACGAAGCCCAGTTTTTTAAGGAAAACAGGAGCCGGATCGTCTGAATTCCTACAGGTGTCTTCCTTGAGATGGGGAAACTCAAGTTCAACATTGTGTTGGGAGACACTAACCTCCCCACCTAGGTTGGCGGGAGGCGGAGGGACTGAAAGAGCAGTTAAGCTAAAAAAAAAAAAAAAAAGATTAAAAGCAGAGCAAATCACCTTATCATCCAGGAGAATGGGCCCATCACAGCTCTTGATGCAGTTGGACTCCTTATTTTGGTTTAAATAAGATAAACGTACTTTAGGCTGCTTCTTAGATTTAAGTATTAAGTTAGTTTCGAAAAGACTAATGCACGTCGGATCCTATCCACAGCACAGTTCCAAGCATTTTTAAATGAAGACGAATTGGCAGGCGGAGAATTCCTAAACCGTTTATAGACTTTCTTTTTCGTGTTCACAAGCGACTGAACTTCATTGTTTGATCAAGGTGGACTAGGGTTGTGAGTAGAAGTTGTTGTGGGAATAAAATGAGTAATGATTTCCAGTAAGAAAGAATCAAGAATATTGACCTGAGAATTGGCATCAAGGTCTTCTAATTCAAGTCTCCAGTCAATGCAAGTAATGGTGTCATTGATCAATGGGTAGTGAGTTTTCCGAAAATTGGGACGGGGTGGTGCAGAGAGCTAGCACAGAAATTCATTTCGATTTGAAATGTAGGACATCATGATCACTGAGGTCCAGAGGAGCACAATGAAGATCAGGGGAAACTTGAATGTTAGGAGTATTGATGACAAGGGGCTAAGATGACTAAGCTTCTGCCGGGAACGGTGCCGGGGACGGTGCAAAACATGTTGTGAGAGCTCATGATCCTACAAATATTCAAAAAAATTCACGTGATACGCTAATTTCGGACTGAGAAGTGAGAGGATCGCCCCAAGTAACTATCGGAAAGTTGAAATCACCTACGAGAAGCATGTGAGTTGAGGAAAAGGAGGCCCTAGAGTGATTTAGTGTTGATAGAAAACCTGGCCAATGGACTGGGAGAGTACTGCTAGAGATTCTGTAGCAGCAGCAGGGTATTTCCCATTCTCCGGTGTTATCAAAGCTGATGTGGAGAAACATAGTAACATAGAGGGCAACACCTCCGTGGGTTTCACCTCTCCTATCACAGTGGAAAAGAGTATATCAGCTAATGGCGAGAAAAGTTGAAACAATTATGGAATTTAGGTGAGTTTCAATTACTTGGAAAACATCTCTGGATTAGAAGGGGTAAGGCGCACTTTAAGTTCATCAACTTTGTTTGTCAAACCATTGGCGTTGAAATATGGGATGCTGAGTGAGTGAACGTTGTTTTTGTTGCATGACTGACAGAATGATGTTGAATTTGCCTTGATTGCAGATTATGGGAGGACGTATTAATCTCTTTGAATTAGTTGATTAGATGTGACCTCTTCACGGTTCTGTTTTTTTCCCCAGACAAATTAGGAAATGGACAATTGCAGTCACTCTTCAGTCACGTTTTCAGTTTTAGGTCCGAACCCACTTACACGAAGACGAAGGCTTCTGTCTGTTCTTTGTTACTAACTTCTGCTGACCAATTATTATTATTTTTCGTTCGTATCGTTATATTACCGAAAGGAATACTGTTTTGGGGTCAAGATATTTCCCATTGCAAGAAAACGACCATTAGTGGCTTGACCTTTTCCTAACGAAATAGATTTCTGATAAGAGAATCCAATTGAAGCAGATGAGATATGCCTTAGGCTGGACTGTTTTTGTCGCACCCTAAATTACATCAGTGTCTTCAGGATCATTTTTTCCCCATTAATTGACTGAGTAGGCCTATGCAATTGACAGTACTTGAGATATGAATAATTTCAAATGCCGCAAATGTAAATAATAAATAATAATAAAAGTTAGTTGCATATTATGCATCCGATCTGGAATGGACTTCAAAAGCTACTGACATACGTGCTATACTACAGTAAAGAAAACTAATAATGAGAGTTAAACGACGCATTGTGCATGACACGTTCTGTGATGGAATAAGGAAGAAAGGAGAGGGAGGTAGGAAGGGCACACGACTGATGTAACACTGATGTTAGATCTCCCAGAGACCGTGAAGTCCCTGATGGAGTCAGCGGATTAACAGCAATGAATAGCACAGAATAGCATGGAGTCAGTATTGGTGTAAAACGCCTTTTCTTTAAGGATTTCACCGATAGTTAGGGAGAAGAAAATGAGAAAAACTCAAGGGTTCATACATCAAAACCACACGAATGCCGACATGGTCTATTTAGGTTTAAAGGGATTCGCCTACGTAATGTGGAGCTGTTGTATTCGACAAGACCGAATACTGTGCCGAATTAGTATTTTGGTAGTCTGTTTAGGGTCCAATAATTTTTATAGCTTCCTCCGAATTGATCCCGACTTTATGCAAAAAAAGGTGTTAGCGATGAGGAGTAAACACAATACTGCAACACCAAAAACCGTACATTAAAAATGCTATTCATTAACACGGTTACGTTTCATTCAGATACCGTGACCTGCATTCGAACAACGTACTCCAGGTCAATCACTCTTTGCACAGGCCATTTTCAACAGAGCCATCTCTGTTGGCCTAGGAGGGATGTCTGTGTAGTATAATCCGGAGTTCGTTTGTTTCGAATCTCAATCGCAGTACTTCCTTGACATAAAGTTTGAAGCAATTCGGAAGAAACTCTTCAAGTTGTCACATCCCAAATTTTGATCCACATTCTTGCCACGAAACAGCTAAACCCTTTTGTTATTAACTAAATAATGCTTTACGAGTAATAAGCCACAACAATGATTCCCAGTTGAGTTATCCCATTTATTCCAGATCCTACTCACATGGATAAGTGGGGTGACCGGAGCTAGCCATATTTGCCTGTTGATGTGCAGCTGCTCGGTTCCTACGGCAGATGCATATGACAACCCCAACAATGCACACGAAACAGACGACGAATATGCCAATAACAATGGCAATGAAGATGTGCACGCCCAGACCTAGGACCTTGCCTACTGCGTCACCATCTGAAAGAGAAAAGAATTTTGTAGGAGAATTCAAATACAGTACCGTATGGTAGGCACACATTAGCAATTCCCCGACAAGTAACTTCCCCAAAAGCACAAATTTAAAGAAGACACAAGTCTAAAATAATAATAAAAAAAAATGTCTGAACCTATATGTAGACTGACTCTTAGTATCAGTTAGACAACGGCGTTGGGCAACAATGCGGTAAGAATGCCGAAGTCTATCGAGTGCCGAAGGCCAACACGAGATCAACAGAGGCTTTCTTACCGCATTGTTGCCGAACAACGTTGTCTAACACACTTGTACAACGAGACCATTGTTGCGAGTCGCGTTCAGTCTCAAATTCCTGAAAGCCGACTCCATTATGGCTATACATTGGCGGTGGCCAACATAGCCGGCGTACGGTGCTTGCAACATTTGAGCGTCGATTTATGACAACAAGTAAACAATTTTTACTGCGGTACAAGACGACTGACTGTTTTTTTTTTATGCCGGCATTCGATGGTTTGTCTTCGATTCGATAGCCACGAAATGGACGCCATGTTGGATTTCGAATTCTCGCTACGAGAAGCTATTTATTTTACCGACGTTTGATCATTGCTAGAAGCTGTACTTTGAGGGAGAATAGCAAATTTTGGAAATAGCCTGAAACGGCAACAATCTTGTAGCAATGTTTAAAATTTCTGTAGCACTTTGTTCTTTATCCGTGTTGTTATTTATAATACATACAATTTGTTATCTATTACCGCATGCATTTAGTAGCAACGGGAAACTAATCATAAATAAATAACGGTTGACTAGCAAATAGCATTCGGTGAGCGAGAATGACTTGTTGCGTAAACGCGTCCTAAGACTTGCAAAAGAAATGTCCTAGAACGAAGCGAGACGACGCCGAATGAGCAGGCGTCAGCGAGCTACTCGGCTAGTCTGTTATTATAAATGGTTTACAGTTTTGTTAAGGAACGGGTTTTTACCTATGCACTGGGCGTGGGACGACGTTTCGTCCGAATTGTCACTGCAGTGGTTGACTCCGTCACATGTGAGGTCATTATCAATGCAGAAGCCGTTTCTACACCGGAAATCTCGGACGCAACTGCTCGCTAGAGAAAACAAAACATTAAGAAATATTTTAGGAAAAAAATGCAGAGAATGCTCAACAGAAGAAAACACTTTGGAAATGAAAAATGTTAATTCAAACCAAGACTCCGATTCGGGCCAATGACGGCTCCGCTCATAAACCCTGTGGAGCCTTTCATTATTCAGTAAAAAAAAAAGCATCGTTAAAATAAGAAGAAAACCAAACGTTCACAAAAATAAAAGAACACTACTTTTACGGAATTCTGGCACTCATAACATCAAATCAAATGTTAAACTTAATGTCACCACAAAATCTCTGCTATACAACACGAATTAACGCAGGCAATTCGGCAAACCAGAACAAGACAGGACACAGCCCTGACCTGGATAAAACCACAAATTATTGTTCACTGATAAACAGATGAGATGCCGACTAAATATTGAAACATTAGTTATTCTTTCCAATGTGTCAATACGTGCCAATATATTATCCACAAGTCAATACGTGCCAATTATTATGCACAAATTATGCACAGTCTTCATAGTTTAGAACTCAAAAGTCATCCCTTCCACCGCCACTCCCGATTTACTTCAGTTTTCGACTACACACTCCAATCGCACTGACAGGTATATAACTATACAGAGTCTCAAAGTTGTATCTCTCTTGAATATGCAGTGAAGCAGGCTGCCTAATACATTCCCTGTTTTGCCCAGGAATGTTTAAGTTCACTATTTATACTGGTGTATATTTTTCCATTATGTTTGCCTGTACGATGCTTGTATAGCTGATGTTTTTTTTTTTCACTTGATAACGGGTTGCTAGAATCACCGAAATAAATCTAAAGCCGTTTAGTGCAAGTGAGCTCACATTCACAACATTTCGTCCTATAGATCAGAGCTGCTAACAAGTGGAAGAAAAAAAATAATTGAACATGGTTAAAACCAAAACCTGCACTTAAACACGCAATTCAAGAAACCACTAGTTCAAGGTCTTACATTCCAATAAGATGTACGGTCAACTTAGGCAATGTCAACATTTAAAAGCTTTCCTTACAATCATGTAACAGTAACTAACCAAAATTTAAAGATGTAAAAGCCAGCACATTTCGACAGAATGTGCGGCTAAGACGGTGCAGCTGTCGAAATGTGTAAGCTTTTTAATTTTTTTAAAATTTTCTTTAGTTACTGTTCACCTTACTTTACTTTACTTTACTTTACTTTACTTTACTTTACTTTACTGTTCATCATACGGGGCGCAACGTAAAGTGCCTGGTGCATTACATTTGATTGTGAATGTTTACGCCAATTTATGAAGACAGAATCCAATATAGATTTTTGATGACAACGCTATATGTAACTCGTGTATCGGCCACTTCCATTTTTTAAACTAAAACCAAAGAGGTATACTCGCGTGGCGGATGAATACATATCAGCATCGTGTAACTGGGCTTTTAGAGTAAGATGGGAAATTCTACAGAGATGGGCAAGAACAAAAAAAAAAATGAAAAACAAAATACAACACGGATGAACCTTAGAACGAACCGTAAAAGGTGAAGTGGGGGGGGGGGGGGGTAAATTAAAAGTTTTTTTTTTGTCATTTTTTATAGTTCGTGTCTATTTCTGTAGCTTGGTTTCGTTCTAGTAAACATGGCAGCTCTCGTTTTTCTCTCCTTTCACTTGATGATGTTGTGCTGCGTTTTCAAATGTTGTCTTTGCTGCTTGATACAGGGGCGGCGGAATATTGGTTTTTAGAAAAGTCACATTTTGAATTTTATTGTTTTCCTGTAAGTGTACGCAAGCTGGTTTTATCTGTAAATGTCTTCATGAAAAACTAGAAACGCACTAACAACACGTAAACATTCGTACCCTAAACCACGCGCCATGGCTGTTTGCCATGACGCGCCTATCACGTGACTAGGCTAGTCCAATCAGACGGCCAAAGATTCTCTATTCTCGTTCGTCATTGGCTGACTCATGATGACATCACAGCAAACAGCCGTGGCTCGTGGTATAGTAGGAGAAGGAGAGGCATGCAACAACTTCGACGTTAAAAACGCAGCGTTTCGCGGGAAGAACTCCCCCGTTATCAAGTAGTAACAAAAGGCCACGAGCCATATCAATCCAAACTCAGGTTGGGGAAAAAAAAAACATAGTAACTTAAAAGGGGGATTGCCACCAACTGACAAGCTGCAGCATCTAGTATATGTAGATTACTGCTTGCTGACGGCATCAGCCTTCCCACGAAATGTTGCGTTTTTAGTGTAGGATTTGTGGCTTACTCACTCGCTGGCTTAGAATATTCACATGAAAATTTTCAGGGTACATTGGTATATCTCAAGTTGCTGTTTCTCAGTCTCACAATATTACGTTACAACAGGAACCTTCATTTCTTCAGGAACACTTCCTGTATTTTTTTTTATTAAGCGTTCGTCATGCGTTGACTTTACGCAAAGGCGGTGAACTTACGCAATCGCTTGACCGCGGTCAGCACGAGCTTGAATCCACTACCCAACTGGATCCATCCGTCCGTCACGTACTTTAGGGTCACGTAATTCCCCTCCGTGTAGAGCAGCCCCACGTTCTGTGTGTTGTGGCCGCAAGAAAGATCAGCCTAAGAGGGTAAAAAAAAAAGAATTTAAAAAACACACGCACACCAAAAAAAAGTTGCTATTTTCTTTAAAAAAAAGTGTACAAAGTGTTGACACTGTTGGTTCAAAATACGCCTTAGCCCAACGTGTACAAACGGCTAGTGCATTCATAGGGTGATTAGTCAACTAGTGACCAGTTGGGTGCTGATCACTATTAGACTGATCACCGTATAAATGCACTAGCATTTGACATTGACAACTGGCAATCTGAAATTTTATATTTCCCCCCCCCCCCCCCCAACATATCCGAAACTACTAAACGGATAAGTCATGAAACTAAGTCATGAAACCTGGGTGATGTGGTGAGGGGACAAGATTTATGACCATGGTGTGTGATACATTTTTAAAGAAATTAACAATGGAGTGACCTTGACAGAATTTGTCAAGTTCATCGTTTCTTTTTCAATCATTGGCGTGTTGAGTGAATAAGAAACGGTTCAACATGCCAAATGCTATCAAAGTCACTCAATATCTCACTCGTATACTCTTATTTCTTAAATACTATCACACGCCATGCTATTAACTTAAAAACTAGTAGGAAATAACATTACTAACACTTCGTTCCAACTCTTTTCAATGGGACCTGAAACGCTTTTTCATGGTCAAGAAGTAAAGGCAAGCTTTTTCGAAAAGGTTTGTATTAGGAAAAGGACAAAATCCGAAAAAGTCCAAGAGGAGTCGGGCCCCAGTAAAGGAGTTCGGTTCCTGGACAAAGAAGTTCAGGCCCCGGAAAATTAGTTCGGGCCCTGGGAAAGCATTTCAGGGCCTGGAAAAGCAGTTCATGCAGCGGAAAAGCAGTGCAGGCCTTGGGAAAGCAGTTCAGACCCCGGAAAAACAGTTCACGCAGCAAAAAAGCAGTTCAGGCCCTGGGAAAGCAATTCAGGCCCCGGAAAAGCAGTTCACGCAGCGGAAAAGCAGTTCAGGCCATGGAAAAGCAGTTCAGACCCCGGAAAGGGGTTCAGCCCCGGAAAAGCAGTTCAGGCCCCCGAAAAGGAGTCCAGACTTGAAGTGCTAATGCAAAAACTAAAACGAAAATCAGACCAAAATAATAGAAACTACTCTTTGAAGACGTTGTATTCTGACACTACAGGTCTCTGTGTAGCAACACAGCTAACACACGAGTTATGAACTACTATACACAGTTTGTGTAGCAACAGAACACACTAAACTACCAGAACAGAACACAGCGTGTTTCAGAGAGTATGTCACATGTGCTAAATCGACCCCTTAATGGCATCCCAACACAGCGCTCAAGAATGCAGGGAAGCGTCGCATGCTATTCAGGGGGTTGCAAGAATACATTTTTCGTGCTACGCAGTTACAATAATTTCTGGTTCATTTTTCATTTTAGTTTTGTCATTGGTAACGAATCTTTGTACTCTATAAGTGTTGTCTATAAGTTTTTTAACATTTATTTCCGTGGTGTGAGGCACGCGGTGTGAGGCACGCGTCACACCACTTACCAAATGTTATTACGGTCATTCGACCGCTAGATTGTTAATAGGGGTGGCACGATAATCGATATATCACGATACAATTTTTTTGTCGATTATCGTATCACACTCTTTTGATTTATCGAATTATCGTGCAAACACCGATACTTAAATTGTCTTATCTCGGAAACCGTAATAGCTAGAAACAAGCAGTTTGTGGCGTTGAGTGCAGAACTACAAGGCTCTCCAACCAAGTTCGTTTAACGCAAACAATATTTAAGTATTAAGTAGGAGCACAACTGCTAAATTGTTTTACGTGATGCGGAAGCAATGGACAATGGCAATTGCATTTTCATGTCTAATGGCCCAACAAACGAAACCATTTCCCAGTCACTTCTCAATTCACATTATTGACTGTTTTCGTTGCGAGACAGGTAGATCTAAAATCGCCGCCACTTTGGAATTTCAGATGATTTCTAACATTTGCTGCGAGAATGCAAAGGCGAATCGTTGCGTAAACACGCCCTAAAGATCGGCGACGATTAATTTTTATTTTTAACTATGCATCACAAAAGAAATTAAATTGTATGAGGAAAACGAAATTTTTATTTTTAAATATCTACAGATTTTTTTTGCAATTTACAGCAATTTTAGCCAAAATTCGAGACATTTTTGTGCTCATGTGGCAAACACTGCTGCCTCATCGTAGTGAAAACAAAATTGCACAGCTATTTTATTTATTCTTTATTTTATTTTTTTTGGGGGGGGGGGGCGCCACACCATTGCCTGCTAGTCCTAATGGGGAAGAATACTGTAAAAAAGGTTGGGAACCACTGATATATATGACATCAATTATTTTTTCACCAAATATACCCACCTCCACCCTCCCCCCCCCCCCCAATCTAAAAAAAAAGGTATATATCAACGAAAAATATTTGTTACCGTGTGGTTGCCGTACGCATTGGTGCCATCATAGATGTACAAATGATCGTTGCAATCGAGTTTTAAATCCTCGAACCGAAGCATAAACTTCTGCAATATCGAATCCGTGTGAAATGTGATTATGCAATCTAATCCATTCACATTTTGGGCATTTAAAACAGCACCATCTATCTTCTTGTAGAGTTGCTGAAATCTCTTCCGACCACATAACGCTGAAATGTGATCTGTAAATAAAAATTTAAAAAAGAGAGAAAAAGTTAAGATCAGTTACATCTTAAACAGTTATAACATACGTATGCATATTAGACATACGAAAAACAGGGAAAATAGAACCACAGGTTTTTGTCATAAAAAGTAAGGATATCAAAACCAAAATTGCTGCCACCAAGTTTTTGGTCTTAACCACTCAAGCCAAAGTGACTACCATCGAGGTATCATTAAGACTGAGTGATCAGGATTGGGACACGAAAATTGTAGCGAAACTACTTTCTGTAGCAAACACTATACCACACGCCGTGGTTGTTTGCTGTGACGTGCATATCACGTGACTGGGCTAGTCCAATCAGACGGCCAAACAGCCGTTGTTCTCGTTCGTCATTGGCTAACTCGTGGTGACGTCACGGCAAACAGCCATTGAGCATGGTTTAAGTTTGTCCTTGTATCCTTGCTTTGGTATTATCTCGTCTAGTTTTACGTGTGCACGGTTCTGGTTTAGTTTAAATATTGTTGGTTGTATGTTTCTTACGGAAATGTACACGTTCGCCACGTGTTGTTTTGCGTTTCTTGTGATCGCGGCAGGTCGCAACAATTAAAATACAACCATAAACAGCGACGTGCGCAGGGGATTGGGGGGGGGGGGGGCATTACCCCTTCCTTTTTGGAAAAAATGCCCTTTTTTGCTCTTTTGGAAGAAAAAAACACGCCATATTCTGCTTTTCTGCACTGAAAAATGCTGGTCGCAGCGAGGAGAAAGGGCCTAGATACCTAAAAAGGGCAAAATGAAAGCTAGGAAGCCCAAGAAAGAGACCAACAATGGTAAAAAAGAGAGTGACAACAAAACAAAAAAAAAACCCAGCGTGCCATTTCACTGAAATGCATCTGTATTTAGTTATTTCTTGTGAGCCTTTGGCTTTCTCGTCTTTAATTTCACTGAAAGGTGCCCCTGCCCTCTCGGATGCCTATGCACCGTCGCTACCGACCTTAAGCATAAACAAAGAAGAAGAAATGGTCAAAAACATGTATGTATGTACCGTACACGTTGGATTTAACCAAATCAGGAACTTCGCACCACCCCTACAATTTGGTGCAATACTGAAATAAAAATTTGGCAGTGGCTCCAGTCTGCATCCAATTCTTCTTAAAATGAGTATAAACCAACGGATTTATCAAGTGTGCCATCGTCAGTCATATTATGCCGACTGCCGAGTATTTCCATGATATCGATAATTTGTGTGTTTTAGCCGCGAAACCCCTCTCCAGAATTAATTTCCCGAGGCCCGAAGGTCGAAGGAAATTTGCTAGAAAAGAGTTGAGTGCTAAAACGCCCAAGTCATATATTTCATCAGAGCACGAGTGGCATTAGGTGCGAGACTTGTCCATTCTTACGAGATTCGACATCAGCTTTTTTTTACGAAACATTAACAGCCAATTTTTAACATACATACAATTTTAAGTATACGTAGCCCCATCGATATTTACGATGTCTTGGATGTTTATAATGTTTACGGTTCTACGATGTTTTCCACTATTCGTCGCAGCGATAATAGCTCCTACCGCAATTTCGTCATTCAACCTGTAACTTCCTTTGCTTAAGCATTGGTATTTCGTATTGAGTAGGCCTAAACATTATGTTTAAGCCGGTGATTCCCCAACTTAGACGTATCCTGACGAGACGCATCTTATAGTTACCATAAAAGTCTGAGGATTCACAAAAGTAACCTCATTGTTCCAATACAGGCATAAATACTCCAAATCCTGGCGAGAAGCAACTTCGTGTTTCCATAAAAGAAATACGGGTGCAAACCTATTTACGATACCTTTTGGACTCATATATCAGACTACCTGAGGGGGAATCGCATCCACGACCTTTCGAGTCCAAAAGGCAACGTAAATAGGTTTGCATCCGTATTTATTTAACCCATCTCGAACCCATTGGCTTTCTGTTCCGTAAAAGTCCGACGATTAACCCATAAATCATAAATTACACCATAAATTATAAAATACACCATAAATCATTTCCCTAATGCACAACTCGATGCAAGCCAACAGCTTGATCTAAGTGAGTTATACTGTCAAGATCTGTGGTTTGTTTGCCGTTGACCATTCAGTGATTAGTAAAACTTCTATCTGCATTTTAACTGAAGCAGAACGGTCCAGTGTGGGTTTTTTTTCAGCGTATATTCAGCATGGTGGTCTTTTGGGGAAAGAAAATCAAAATTCAACACGACCTATCTAAAATTCGTTATAAAGTTGATGTAGTTTGTAGAACAAAAATTATCTGTAATCCGTCACGTGCTAGCACAGATCTTCGGACTGCCCAGTGATCCTCTCTACGTAAGCTCCTGCAGTTATAAACAAAAAATGATCGCGTTAGTAGCTTACCAAGAAGTCACCAAAAAATGGTCACAAGCATGCTAGCCTGTAATGTGGCATGTTCCAGTGAACTCTGGTGCATGTGCTACGTTCAACCTTATGGCTGGCATTATTATTATTATTTTTTTTTTGGTTATAGTTTTTCACAGCTGGAACCACTTACATGAGCTAATGGTTGGTAAGTGCTCCACGCGACTGCGTGTCTGCGTGTATCTTGCTAATGCCGAAATGGCGTCTTGGCTGAAAGCTGGCAACTAATACGAGGTGAACGACAGGTAGGCGAGTGAAAACACGAAAAGCAGAAAAAAGCAAAAACGAAAGGTTCTGCCAGTTTACTAGCTGATACAACAAGCTGTAACGAAAAAAATTCAGCTGAAGTATGATGAGGAATGAGTAGATTTCCGTCGTAGCATCAGGGGACGGCAGGAAAAGGCAGTAAAAAGGCGTCCGGACGAAGAAACAAATCACGCGTCAACACGTGGACGGGAATCGAACACAGATACTCCGATATCCAAACCTATTCAGACTGCCGATACCATCCAGATCGCAGTAATAACCACTGCGTCAAGCTTATACAGCCATTTAAAATGTATGTTTAATTTGCAGGGTATAGTAGAGCAACTTCATACTTGCCCCTGACTGGTAAACATCCGTAGTGTCGCTATTTTTATGTGCTTGTGGGTATTTTTGCCAGTCAGGGGCAACTCTGAAGTTGTGTCTTATAAGGCCAGTTTACAGAGACTATGTGCTTGCAGGTATTTTTGCCAGTCAGGGGCTAGTCTGAAG
>JAHWFP010173447.1:26389-54549 GCA_023313725.1 Lithobius niger | reverse complement strand
CTGTTAGGCCTATTTCCTACTAGCACACTGTTAGGCCTATTTCCTACGGGTGTGCCACTTCCAACGTGGCTTTTTTTTCCCGCTCGTGGTAATTAACTGCAGTACCGTCTACAGCGTATGGGACATATTACAAGTAGATTAAAAAAATAACAAACTCTGAAAATTCGATTTGATTTTAAACTATTAAAAAATAGTTGATCCTGTAAGTACCATGAACAAAGGACATATTAGTAACTGGTTTCGTTGATCACTCAAGTTTTCTTCTTGTACTTTGAAGATTGAAGTTTACCATGCAGCAAACTCTTTTTCATATAATTTTTTAACCCATAACCGCCTGAAAAAACTTTCAGACCCTTTTTTTTAAAGTCTGGTATTTGGGTCGGTTCTCGGATTCGAAACGGCATTCTCTTGGTTTGGAGCCGACGACTCTGACCACTGGGCTGTGACTGCCCTCTTTGCTCGGGGTCCCGCGCAAAGCCCGAGCAAAGCCCGCGCTGGGACTTAGTTTTTCGCTGTCATACGTTGAAGGCGTACGTTCGTATCTAGGCGGTTATGGGTTAATTCACTGAACGTATTAAGAAAAAATTCCCGAAATTGTTGCATTAATCACGGGATTCCAGGAATAAGAGAAAAGAAGCCAGACATTCCGGTAATGCAAATACTTCCCGGCATTGGATGTCCTCTTCAAAGAATGTGAAACGTTGTTCGAGCGAATCCAAAAGTACATGTTGGCCGATGCTTTAAAACAAGATTGTCACGTTAACTGAAACCAATCCGTGAAGATGACACTGGTACTAGGCACATTGAAATTATCAATAATTTCCTTCAACTGTGTCGACCTATCCGAATCTTTAGAACCGGAGCCGCCACCATCTTCATGCATTCCTGGAATTATGTATTTCCAACTAACCATTAACCCAACGTTAGAAATTTCAAGAACAAAGCGTAGGGCCTAGCATAGTTTTAGAAAAAAACAGCACAGATTTCTACTCGTAGATCAAGACATCGTAACAGTAGATTCGCCTTGTAATGCCATTACTCCACGAAATACACAACCGGCAAACCACAAATTCACTGCACAGTACAGGCGAAGCAACAAAGCAGCTCTGTGATTATAGAACGTTTTCACAAAGGCATTTCTTTCTTCGCGATTCCAAGATAACACGACGTATATGCTTCACTTTCCCATTAGGGCTACACAATCGAGGGAAAACAAGGAAACTTTTTTTATAAGGAGAAAACTAAATTATGTTTGCTGTACATCTTAACAAGATGACGTACACAATTTCTAGATAACTTCATCTAGCGGTGTTTCGGAGAAGACCGGCTTAAAAAAGGTTCATCATTACAACATAACTCTTATGAAAAAAAATTCTAACGGAAAGGCCATTAATTTTAATGATTCTACTCTTGAAGGGGGTAGAACTCGCAGCATCAACCATACCTTCCGTGGGTTTTTTCCCAACAAAATTTAACGAACATAACATTAAATATTAATGCTGGAAAAATGTTCCGTTTGCTGCTATCCTATTGAGACGGTGCTTATAGGCTGTCTGAAGTGTCAGTTTTACCCGTCGCTCCATGTTGTTGTGGCAAGGCAAAGTCCTCAGTCGGTATTTGGTATCTTGCAGCATCAGATTTCCGTTACAGCCAAGTTTGCCCCCGTCTTTATAGGGGTTGAATGACCTTAATGGGCGTCGTTAGATGCGTTTCAAGTCTCTCCTTCCTCGCCGCCGCTGCCGTCGCCGCAGATCAATGCCGAGCACCCATAGACGGAAAGGGAATAGCAAGCAAGAGGAGAAGGAGACGGCTGACGGTAAGTAAGGCAACGACGTACCCTCTAAGGAGGACAGACGAAGAGATGACGATGGTGGCGGTGCTATGGTCGATCACTGCCGGAAGGCACAAGAAGAGGATCATAACAGTGGCTGACTCGACTTGACTTGACTAGACTGCTGAAGAGAGACTGAAAGTTGGGTAATAGTTTTTGAAGAAAAGAGATGGAATAAGCCAAAGTGGGTTTTCGCACTCCTGTTATCGTTGGATATTGTTGTGGAAAATCAACAGAAACTTGATGGTTCACTACAAAATGGTTCTGCGAGACTCTGCATACTGATGGAAGACCTGTAGGTGGTAGAAGGATAGGAGAGAGAGCGAATCTAAGGAAGATGGACGAAGCGATGATTATGAGGTGTCAGGTGTGGTATGGTCGGATCACTCCGGAAGGTGAAAATGTGGATTCATACCATTGGATGACTCGACTTAGTCATAGTCGTCTACTTAAAGGTATGCTGTTGAAATTATTGCAGAAAATGTAAACTTGACTACATTGTAGACTAGAGTGCAGAAGAGAGACTACACTACAAGTTGAGTTGAGTAGTAGTTTTTGAAAAAGAAGAGATGGAATATGACAAAATGGGTTTTCGTACTCTTGTTATCGTTGGATATTATATCAACAGAAACTAGATGGTTACGTCAGACTCTGCATATGGAAGACTTGTGAGTGGTAGAAGAGAAGAATGGGCAACAACGAATCCAAGGAAGATGGACGAAGCGATGATGATGAGTTGTCAGGTGTGATATGGTCAGATCACTCCAGAAAGTGAAAATATAGACTTATACCATTGGATGACTCGACTGAGTCATAATCGTCTAGTTTAAAGGTATGCTGTTGGAATAATTGCGGAAAATGTAACAGAAACTTGATGAATTTGTAGTTTGTGAGAAGCACTCATGGAAAGTAAAGTAGCAGCAAGAAGGAGGACTAGAAGATGACTTATGTTTGTTAGGCGATGACGTGTCCGTTGAAGAGAATGGCCAAAGTGATGACCAAAGTCGACGTGCTAGTAACCCTTACGTGACGTTACATCGCGACCATTGCGACTGTTACTACTACCCTATTGCCACCAAGTGACAACCTGCAGCATATGCAGCCATTTGCCGCCGTCTAGTTCTGTCTAGCCTCTTACTTTCAACAGGCGAAGGAACGCACAAATCAATTTCTTTTTACGCAACAGACAAGCTACGTCCCTCCTTAAGCGTTTTCACATTTGTGGGAACCTGCCTTTAATACATGCGTTGCCTTCGTTGTGCAACATAGGAGCGATTACGACTGGAATGAAGAATTGTGGTATGTGTATCTCACGCATCTCATTCAAGCGAGAGCAGAGGCGAGAACGGTGGGCACCATAAACGCCGCCATGTTTCTTCTGTTTTTAAAATTGTTGTTTTAATCTGAAATCGCTGTCACACTAAAACAAGCCAAACAGCGAAAAATCATATACTTGAAATAACGTAGTAAAAGAAGTTTGTATGTATTTATTTGAATTCCTTCTCCATTTCGTACGGCCGCAAGTATTCTCGGTCGAATGGAGCCCTGGTCACTGCTGTGACCTTAATAACGGGTTCAGTGAGTCATCTTTACGCCAGTGGAGGAGTGGTCATGGTGATAAAGGCGCTACGTCAGTGATCTGGGGACGAATTGGGTTGCCAGTTCGAATCCGGGTCATGCCACTCCGACGAAACGTAAGTGCATAAAGGTGGCTTACTGAACTACGTTGTTTCAAGTGTACGATTTTCGCTGTTCGGCTTGTTTTCTTCTTTCCTTTATATAATTTACAGCGAATTGTATGTATTTATTTAACGCTCTAGATTGTGGGATTGGCCGGTTGCGATTCTCATTTCAGACGAGAACCGGAAGTTAGCTGTCGCCATGTTGGCGTTACCGGCGTCGGCCCATCGCCGGAAGGAATGCAGAGTGCGAAGGTTTGGAATGTATTGTTTCTCGCACAGTTGCGATTCCCTGCTGTCTTTGGGTGAATAGGCACCTTTAAAAGCCGGCTGCCACCAAATTAGCATTGCAGCATCTAGACCTATCGAGTTTTCTCTCGCAGGAAGCAAAGGAATGCACAAAGCAAAACTTTTAAACAACAAACAAGCCACGTGACTCCTTAATTATCGAGTAAAAATTCCTCGTGCACCTGGAAACAAGCTGTAAAGAATTAACGATATTAGTGTCACTACATGGCGCCAGGGGATTTTCTTTTTATATTTTTCCGTGGCGCTGTCTAGTGACTTCAGTACCGTTAACCTTTATAGCTTGTTTCCAGGTTAACGAGGGCGTACCAAATTTTTACTCAATAATTAAGGAGTCAGGTGGCTTGTTTGTTGCGTTTCAAAATTTTGCTTTGTGCCTTTCTTTGGTTGCTGCGAGAGAGAACTCTATAGAGCAGTGACACGACGTACTATTATTGTATATAACTCTATGCTAGAGCCTTAATGGGTTAACTGTAAGGGGCACTGCAGGGAGAAACAGAAGGACGTCATACTGAAGCCGATGCTGTGAAGAGTGTTTTCTTAGACCTAAAACGTGCGATTTTTGTTGTTGGAGAAAACAACGTTATTTTAAGCCTAAGAAATCGGCTCTTTGTTGTTTTCCCCTCCATTTCTATGTAGTGCACCTTGTCGTTATGCCCTCCAAAACCCATACTGGTGCCAATATGGCGGCAAATGTCACTGCTCTGTAGGGCTGGATGCTGCAACGTTAATTTGGTGGCAACCCGCTTTTAACGATTGCCGGTACAAGATTTTATCGCGACATTATTGTCCTCAACCAACCGTACCCTTCATAAAACATGACGACTCGAAATCGTCCTCAGAATGACACCAACCTTCACATCTTCCGTGATTTAGGGCAATATGGCTGCCATGGTTGTAACAATTTCATTACCCAAGTGAACGGCATAATCGGGAGAGATTACTTTACAGCCCGCTGTGATCCACTCCCGTCTAAGTCGATTAAAAATCTACAACGTTTGGCGTGTTTTAATTTTACCAAAATTTAAGCTTCATGCCCCCACCATCGATCGATCCACGAACGTGTGGGAATAAAAGGTGCAATAATTATTGAACCGTGGACGCTTTAACGGGCTGGCATCACTAAACATCACAGTCCGAATCGGTTCCGATGCTGGCCCTATCAATATGCATGAAGCAAAGCGGAAAAATAGAAATTTTGTTACTCAATAAATATTGCAACAGTACTTAGGCTAATGAAAGGCATTAGGATTGGCGAATTGATTTAATTAGGACGTGGGATTGAAGCCTAGTTGCCTCACGCGTTCGGGATTAATTTGACAGCTAACTGCGTTGAACGTCGGATTGTGAGCTGCTTAGAGCCGACGTCTTTGCCTCGAAAGTTTTAACTGGCTAGAACAACAACATGAAATATTAAGTTTATTGTATTGCAACAAGGATTACATGAAACTCTATGGAAACTGAGGAAAGAATGGATTAGAGGCTGCTTTAAAGGGGCCTGCCTGTTCACCATTTCCATAGCGTTGCCCATATTCAAAACACAGCATCCACGTTCCTGATTCTCCGTCATCCAATAGGCTGACGTGGGTCACGTGATCTCGTTTTAGTCATGAAAATTCGCGGTGCTGCAGCGAAGTGTTTAAAAGGTGAAAAGGTGTCTTTAAGGTACAATAGTGCCTTAAAAAACTAAAGATAAAATATTGATAAGGCCATTCAAAGGTAATTGTTTGGTTTACAGGCGCGTGCGGGTGCCTTAAATTATCGCGGGTCAAAATTTTTTATCTCAATCTTGGTACACCCGCTAAAAATTATATTTTTCCAAAATTTTGACCGTTTTTTGACATTCCAGTACCGTATACCATTATCACCGGGTCGAAACGAGCTTTTCAATGGTGCAAATTTCAAACCTCTAGCTCAAAGCACTAAGAAGTTATTTGGCAAAACAGCATTTACTCAGGGAGAGAGGGAGTTATTTTTGCCAAAAAAATAAATGCTGAGTAAATGCTGTACTTTCCATATTGGTGAACAAAACCCTGGCCTCCTTTACTCTATGGCAAATGCCAACCTGAACGTTTAAACAAATATCTGTGACCTTGGGGTTTGGTTCTCATCTAACCTCAAATCCACCTTACACTGTAACAAAATCGCTTCCCTTGCTTTTCGCAGACTAGCGTTAATACGTAAACGTTTTACTTCTAACAACCAAGCAATTAAGACTCGTGCTTTTTGCGTCTTTGTTCGCCCAATTTTAGGGTACGCCAGTCCGGTTTGGTCCCCCCATTTACTCCAGGATATCGATGTCCTGGAGTCGGTCCAACGTTCTTTCACCCGACAATTGCCTGGCCTGAGGTCTCTACTGGCTGGCGAACGACTCAAACTTTCCGGCCTTGAGCCTCTGGAGCTGCGTCGCCTTCGGGCTGACCTTATTTTGACATTTCAGATTTTGAAGGGCTTTCTTCCGGTCGACCTTCCTTTTTTCGATTTGACGGCCCCATCTACGACTCGCGGACACTCTTTAAAACTTTCTCTGCCTAAATTCTCCACGGAATGTAGGAGGAAATCCTTTTTCGCTGTTCGCGTCGTTGGCGTGTGGAACTCCCTCCCTGAGCACGTTGTGTCAGCGTCATCCGTACCAATTTTTAAACGACGTCTGTCTCTTTGCCCTTTGAACAAGTTTCTGAAACGAACTTACTAACTCTTAGGGCCAGTGTAAGAGGTATGCCCTTCTGTGTCCCCCCCCCCCTCCCCACTTGGGGGTAAACTGATTATTATTATTAAAAACTAAAATATTTTTATTACTAGATGACATAAGTAACATATTAGCAAAATATTATACTTTTTTTAGGCTGACTGTACACTATTTCAGATTTGAGCTTATAAGTATGTACAAGTAAGAGTCGGAAAATGCATAATTTAATATAAATAAAAATGCGACGTTTCAGCTCATCTCAGAGCCATTTTCAAGAGTAACAAATAAAAACAATTACAAAAAAAAAAAAAACACAAGAAAGCGACGAGTCTATACTTTGTTCCACATTATGCTTTCAGAAAACTGACTGTATGACGCCACGTTTTCTTCCACTACAAGTGCAAAATATCCGTAAACATCCCATTCGTAAACTCTAACAGTAACTTTGTTGAGTCTACAAGTGTGATATCCACATGTTTTTGTACTGTTAGTGCAAGGAAACGAGTCGTCATCCAGTCAGTTTTCTGAAAACATAATGTGGAACAAACTAAAGTTGCAAGTAAAATGCAACTTGTCGCATGGCTTTCTTGTGTTTTTTGTAATTGCTTTTACTTGCTATTCTTGATAAAGACTCTGAGATGAAACGAAATGTCGAGATTTTTATGTATATTTATGCACTTTCCGGCTTTAGTTTGTACACTCTTCAGTCTACAAGTGCTTTTTACGTTTAATTTAATAGAGTGGTTTATAAGGATAAAAACGTGCGCTTGTCATTTGTCTAAAATGGGAGTTGTTAATGCATTTTTTTTTTTTTTATAAAGATCATATAAATTGAATGAATCGGTTCCAGTTTTAATTATTGAATTTGCACTATGTAAACTGCAAACTGTCTTAGTAATCTGCTGGGTGCACATAGGCCTGTTTACAAAATTAAAAAAAAAATGCCTCCTCACACACACAGGCGGAGAAACAGCCACAAAGGCATCAAAACGAACAGCAAATTTTAATTTTCGGCAAACATTTGATGTCTTGTTCACTTCAACATCAACTTAAAACACGACATACAATGATGGTTAATGGAGTATGTCGAACCTACTACCTTCAGGTAACTGATAACTTACAAAAAATACGCTAAAGTAAACATATACATGGAAAAAACCCCAACGAATTCGGGCTAGCTAAGATATATCTGCCATCTTGGACCTTGGATATAATATCTCAGCCAGCCCGAATTCGTAGTGGTTTTTCCTTGTATAATTTAACGTATTTTTTGCAAGTATCAGTTACCTGAAGGTGATAGGTACGACATATTCCAATATGACTGGCAGAGCCTCTCTTTCCAGACACCGACGGTATCAACTTCTTAAAGCAACTAGTCTTAGCTCTGCCACCACTCAGCCACAATGGCCATCCCTACCAAACTCGACTACACGATTACAGAGCGTAAATGAATAAAAACGAATATGCTGACAAGGAGCGGCTACGGACGATTTCAGGTAGGTACACGGAAATACATTTCCAAAGTTGTACGAGTTTCTCCTTTACTTTAAGTGCATTTTCGTGAATGCAACTGAATACTTGTGATGGAGGATGGCATGGCCATTGGCAGAATTTCAGCGCTAATCCTTGCTTCTAATGTGGGACAGCCGAAGGGTTGGACAAAGACAAAACAAGTGTACGATATTTGTAAATCTGTAAATCTCCTTCCAACGGATTTATGAAGATTTACGGATCTGGCGGGATTTAAAGATTTACAAAAAATTAAGTAAGGCTTAATGATTTGTATGAAGCTTTGCAAGATTTACACGAATTTCCCGGAGATTTTAAAGATTTTCACAGATTGGAATGATTTACACAAGATTTAGATGCTTTGCACAAAATTTGCAGATTTACAAGATTTAGATGCTTTGCACAAAATTTACCGATTTACAAGATTTAAAACATTTACACAAAATTTAGCCTACGTGATTTGCAAGATGTAGATGATTTACCCAGGATTTACAAATTAACAGAATTTAAATGATTCAGACCAGATTTACGTGATTTACACGATTTTATACAAGATTTGTACAATATTTACAAGATTTAGATGATTTACCCAGGCCGAAAGGCTCATTGTTTTACTTGGTAACACAGAAATTAAATGAACATGGTACGTACGCTATTTACCAAAATTGTCCCTTGATCGTCACAAATCAAGGTGCGAATTTTCGGTGGTCTTTTATCTTTTAGAAAGATCGCCCATCTTCCCCAGGCACTTCGAGCGTTGAACGCCTTTTGACTTGGAGAAACTGGAAGTTGGTTTGAATTTCCCGCACGTGTTTGAGCTTCCGGTTTGGGAGGAGGAATAAGATGCAGCGAGCAGTAGCTCCATCTGCATCTTATCCCTCCTCCCAAACCGGAAGCACAGACACGTGCGGGAAATTCAAACCAACTTCTAGTTTCTCCAAGTCAAAAGGCGTTCAACGCTCGAAGTGCCTGAGGAAAGTGGAAGATCTTTCTAAAATATAAAAGACCACCGAAAATACGCACCTTGATTTGTGACGATCAAGGGACAATTTTCGTAAATAGCGTACCATGTTCATTTAATTGATTTACCCAAGATTTACAGATTTACAAGATTTGTAAAAGATTTGCAACGGATTTACGAATCTAAATCTTGGCTGAACAAGATTTCTAGCTTTGTCGAACCCCTCGGGAACTGATGTTGTTTGACGCGCACCTAGCGTTCGCCACAGCGCCAGAGTGAGAGAGAGGGACAATTTTGCCACGTGAATCCCATCGGAAATTCCTAGGGTCTTTTACATGCCACAACAGACATGAGCACGATACATCACAGGGCCCTTCTCTTCCCGAAAATGCCACGGGTGGCTGATGCCCGGCGGACTCGAACTCGTGACATCTGACGGGTCATGCTAACCAGCAGGCTACCTTGCTGCCTAAAGGTCTGTCACAATGTCATCTCTGGCTACTCGAATCTCAAATCACAATGATGGACTTTAAAACTGGGTTTTTCTCCCCAAGGTTAATCCTATTAGCCAAGTTAATCGCACCGAATAATACTTTGGACGTTAAATGAAAATTTGAAGATTGCTACCGCTAGTAGCAATCTTCTAGTTTTCATTTAACTTTCGAACTATTAATATGTGCGATTAACTTGGCTAATAGGATTAACCTTAGCGGCCTTTCCCTGGTGGAATGATATCACTACCTTCGAAGGCCGACCGTTTTTGGAAACTTGGCGGGTTTTTCTACCAGTTTTGGTTTGGGGTGGATCTGTTCTTCGGGTGATCAGTTCTTCATTGTATCCCAAACACCAACTAAGCTATCTATGCCAACATAAGCCCCAATAAAGTGCGTTTTTTTGTTGTGTAGCAAAAAAAAAACTTCATAAAAAAAACGTATTTTATCAATAAAAATGTTAAGTCATCGTCATTTTTACGACGAGCTTAAATCCGACTAATAGCTGATGAAATTGACGAATTTAGACTCGACTCACTTTTAATCTGTTGAAACTTGTCCTCATAACGTTAGCTTATTTGAGCCTCCAAACCTTGCGTCTTGTCAAATACGATCCCTTAGACCATTAAAAAATGAAAAGTTGGTTCTCAGGCCCTGCCCGCACCGATTTTTTTAACAGGAAATAAAAAGAAACCACAAGGCAAAAATAGCATTAACAGATTAAAAATTGTCCTTGGTGTAAAATGAAAGTATGAAACGATCATTCTTGTCGTTCAATAACTGTATGGACACGCGGTAAGCTGAATTACCAGGCAGTGATCTTTATTTTATCCAAAATTGAAAATAATTGCCTAAAATGTACGGAAAAATAGGGCCGAAAACTAAAAAACGGACTTCATGAGAGAAAGGCCCGAGAACCAACTTTCTTTATTTAAGAGGCCTAAAGCTTCTTTTTTTCCCTCTTTTTTTGTGTGTCCAAAACTCCAACAAAGTACGTGTTTGCACACGCACGCAAAAGTGTTCACATTGGCTTGTAATGTAATCGTCCAAACTTTTCTTCCTTAGGCCTGATGAAGTCAACAGTTTGCGGTCGAAAATTTGCAAGACGGTGTAGTATCGCGGTTTTTGTGGTGAAAGTGTGCGAACACGTACTTTGTTTGAGTTTTGGATTTGTTTTGGTTTTACAGTATGAGCGGTAACGATCTTTTTCGAGTTTTTTTTTTGTCAAATATCAAGACCTTTAGTCAAACAAACTGACGTTCTATGGGTATATGGGTTCTATTCTATTCATTTTGCACGTTTGAGATCCAAACGATCGTACCTTGAGCGTTCACACTTTTTCTTCCAACGGAACCTTTCTCGTGGCTGAACAGAAATGGGGGAAACCGAATGACTATGCAGAATTGAGCCTCGTCATATCAGCCAATCAGAGTCCTTAATCGGGCCATCACTCCAAAGAGCCATGACAATTCAATTTCCGGCACGTTGGGTTTAGCCAAACTCAAGTCCTCAATGTCATTTCCTGTCATGGGTGGAAGATGAGGGGGGGGGGGGGGAACTTCGTCCAAATGCAGCCCAACTAAAAATGTTATATAGCTGGAGCAGTTTATATACGAATATACATAAAGTATTGAGCCCTTCCCCCACCCTCCATATCTCTGTCTCTCTCTCGCTTTCTGTGCTGTTCCGTTGGTGCTGTCAAAACCAGGCAGACTGTATCTTCCTATGCAGTCCGCGCTTTGCTCTTTCAGTGGCAGCGCGGACCTAATAGTTACCGCGCATCGATCATGACATGAGGAAATCGAATTTTCGCTTTTAAACGACAGGAAATCCTTTAACGTTGGGTCCTTTCACAATGGAACAGAATGACTAAAGGTTTGTTGTATTTCTTGAAAAATAACGAACGGAACATTGATTTCCTCTTTTGCACCAAAATGGAGTTTTAACAATTTGGAAAAAAAATATAAATTCTCGTTGCACGGTATCCACATTGCAGACACAACGTTGTAAATTTCTCCCCTTCTTTTACATGTGTGAATGTTAAGTTAGGTTAGTAATAATAATATAATAATAATATATAGAGACGATGCTCGAGGCATCCACCCACCCAAATTCCCCGGCGGCAGATGTTAAGTGGAAAAAGTACCACCATTATTACAGTTGTTTTTTGCCGCATGAGGGAGGAAACCGGAGCACCCGGAGGAAACCCTCGTGCAACGGGCGGGAAACAACCAGAGAAAAACCCGTACATATACACTTCCCATCGCCAGGATCGAACCTGGGTCTGTACGAAGCCAGAGATGTACACTGGGACCGTCTATCGAATCTGACGCCCCAGTGCTCGCAGCTACCCGTGCACCCAGAATGTGGTTACGCAGAATGAGATTTTTCTTTTATCATGGACCTGTTTGAAATGGGCTGCTCTTTTGTCATGCAAGGCAGAACCAACTATATGGTCTGTTTACAGAAGGCCATGCCACGATAACTCTATACTTCCCTAATTGCCGCAGTGCTTTAGTTCAGTGATGCATCATTATGGTGACGGGATGTAATCAGGCAGAATAGATCGACCAACCTGTACAGGAGGAATGTCCTGCTGCATGTCAATGTTCACTGTATAACTACTCGGGGAGTGAACGAAAGGTTTCAAGTATCAAACTCAATTCCAATTTACGCCTTACTGCACAGTCAGGGGATTATGCACAGAGTATTACATATAGGGCACTGAACCAGGTTTGCAACAGGTTTCAGCCCTAGCGAGCTATCAGAGGTTAAACCTTTCGAGTCGCTCCTCCAACCACCAACTGCGGACCCTCTATTCCTGTGAGCTTTTATACCCATTGGAGTAGAGGATTCCACGCCAAGGATTTACGTCACGTGATCAGCTGACTGCGTCGTTTCTGTTCCAACTGATTGAGAAGTTGGACTCGCTCGTTGCCTTGCTGCTAGTGCTTGGCCAATTCCCATGTCAGGCAGCAACTGGACAGTTGCTCTACAGCTCATGTAACTGTAAGGCGCACCACAAAGTAATGGCTTTGTGTTGCATCCTACTATTCATGTAAACAGCCGGTTACAAGCGGTAGGGCTTTGTCTATCTAATCGGCTATGGCTGTGAACGCCATATAGGCTCACTTGGCCTCAATTTCGACACATGTTATGGGCATTCGTCTTGCAACAGCCTTTGTAAGTTGGTACAGTTGATAACCTCCGTAATAAACATTTACTGCCTCCAGGTTTCCCTCCCTTGGTCTGCCGTAGTCTAGAGTTACGGTGCTTGGTGTCGTCTACTAGGCGTGCCTAACCATGGTGGGAGTCGTGGGAAGATCGTTGTTGGGTCCTTTGCGTGAAAGGAACAAGCTTTTACCATGGGCACAACGTTAGATACTGTCTGGCGGACTTTACGTTCTCCGCTTTTAAGCCTGGGCACAACCAATGTTGTACGGGGTTGCTTCCAGAAGCTCAGGGAACCAATCACAGGCTGTGCCTGGGAGTCGGCTCCGTGCCACCGGATAGCCGCCGAATGCATCACATGTGTGTCCTGTATTGTTGCTTAGGTACTTACCAAATGTAACACGTTACAGGCTTTAGTTGTGGAAACCATGCACCACAATAGAAACATGCATTACCAAACATTATAACTATACAGATAGTAGAAGCTAAGAAAGGTTTGTTGACTCAGGCTGACTAGCAAAAGAGACAACAACCAACAATAGTATGTAACGCATGACCCGTTTCAATTCACCTAAAAGCAAACTGGCTACGCAAGCCAGTGCAAAAATGGTTAACGTTCTGCAAATCATGATAGATAAAAGCCTGATTTGTAATGGGACTAGGTTAGAAGCTGAACAAGCCGCCATCTTTTCTGGAAGCAGCGAAACCAAAAACGGAATGTTGGCCACCAACAGCGCCTACTAAAAGAAAGACCGTTTCTGCGTTACCTCTCACAACGCTCCTCAGAAATCAAGTATAGGGTCGCGTAACAAATTTGGAGCGCAGTGCCATCAGCTGACAGTCAATGTTTCCAAATTCTCGTCCGTGTTGTCAAATTTATGCTTGTTGTCAAGAGGTGGCACCACTCGCCAAACATCGGCTACCCTTACATTTAGTAGATGTTTTTGGAGTTTCTGAGTCGGTCATTTCTGAAGGCTTCGCCACAAACCAGTTGATGTTCCCCACACTTGATGTAACAAAAAAGCCACACGGGGTGAAAGATGTCCAGTATTTTCAATGTTGGACGCTAGCTATGAAAGGCAGAAATGCGAGTAGTCCATTTTTAAGTCCTAAGAAGGGTGACTGAACACGCGAGCACACTCCAGATGTTCGCTTGATTCCTAATATTGTAGAGTTTTGAGTTGGTATTATTATTATGCTAGACCCTGCCACTGAAGGTGTGTAGTTGATAATTAAGACTAGTGACTAGCTTGCGACATTGCATAAATTCGTACGACATGGTCATGCTTGGCATCCGGGGTGACACCAGGAGCGAGCGACATGAAACGAAGTGTCCATGAGAATACTACCGCAGGTTCCATCTTTTGTTCACGATCGCTACCCCATGCCGTCAAATTTGGAACGACTGATCGAAACTACTTTCACTTACACGCGTTAAAAATACGCTATATATTTTGTAACCTATTAGACCGATGCGGAAAAGTACCACTCCGGTGACGATTAATCCAGGCATGCGACACCTACACTTCCAACAGGAGCGTGAAGCGGCAAAGTAGGTGGCTACTGCAAGCCAAGGTCGACTGAGGCAGAAATCGCGTGTTTCGCCTCCGACTCAAGGGCAGCTCACCCGCGTGCGGAAAACTGATGCGTTTTAGTGCTGCTGTGGTAAAATAAGAATCTAGCGATGTTGAATCAACTGGCCAGTATCTGAGAAACGAAACTGACAGCTTCTCTACCAGATGACCTTGTTGCCATTAGGACTGGGTGCGCCATACAATTCCTATGCTAAGTACTGTGTTGTTCCATTTCTATAATGTCAAACCTGCATTCCGCAAGTATCAGCCATCATGTGGATGTCTCAAATCCCCCCCCCTTCCTATGTCTAATGATCACTTCTATATTGTTCATGTTCATGCTTTCAGAAAATAATTGAGGCTTACGGCGGTCTCGAAGCAGTACGCTGTCCTGAAAAGCTTTCCCTCAATGCTTCCCTCCCACCAGATGCTCGATGCTGCTGGTGCTTATTGAACTCTTTAAAGTAGTGCTCAAAAGTACCCTTGATTTATACGGTCTTATAATTTAGATCCTGTATTTTCAGAATGAAACCTTGAAAATTGCTCACTACTTGTTTCTAATCATAAATTCTGATTTTTAAAAATGGGTTCGATATGAGGATAGAGTAGTTGGATTATTGCATGCTGATCGTTAGCCGATATGGCAGTAGTGGAGGTACACTACTCAATGGTGTAACCACTGCCACACGTACTTAGGCCTATGTTTGCACGTGGTTCTTGTTTTTTAATTTTTTTTTTATTACGTAATTTGCATTAGCGAGTATTTCAGGTTCTTCCAAAACGACCAACCTGTGTGCGAACCGTACACACGCTTCTGAAGACAGTTTGGTCCCTTCAATGCACAGAATCTTCAACAGAATGTTCCAAAAGTGTCAGATGAGAGAGACGACGCCACCTTTCAACGCGAGTGATGGCTCCATCCAGAGTCAGTCAACAGAGCAGTGACACGACGTAGTATTTATATAACTCTATGCTGGAGCCTTAATGGGTTAGCTGCAAGGGGCACTACAGAGAGAAACAGAAGGGCGTCATACTGAAGCCGATGCTGTGAAGAGTGATTTCTTGGGCCTAAGACGCGCGATTTTTGTTGTTGGAGAAAACAACGTTATTTTAAGCCTAAGAAATCCGCTCTTCCGTTGTTTTCCCTCCATTTTTATGTAGTGCACCTTGTAGTTATGCCCTCCAAAACCCATACTGGTGCCAATATGGCGGCAAATGTCACTGCTCTATAATCCATCCAGAATCAGTCGATAAACTGTGCTTCGCGCATGCTCACAATTCCGTAAAAATCAACCTTCTTCGCGAGCTGCTGCTATTAGTTAGCTCCCACAATCCCTCAGTCGCGTTCAAGATGGTGTCACTTCCGTTTGAAAGGACACGTTTTGAACAAAACGTGAAAAAAATAAGTCTACATTATAGGAACATCTAATACGTAATAAATGTGTAAAAACAAGGATTAAAGTAGTTCGTTGGTCTCTTAACCCTACTTTTGCCTTTGGACTGCTAGATTATAGCTCTATCGAGTGTGCTGTGTTTTGGTAGTAGGTACCAAACTGTGCGCAGTGGCGGATGTTTTTTTATTTGCACGCGTGTTATGGTTTTTGAAGGAGATGTTACCAAAGGTACAGGAAAAGGAAACGAGTTCAGATATGTGAGGCAATTCGTTCCTAGAGCACACAATAATCAGAAAATCACAAGTTTACCCCTGATGCCCTTCATATCCGAAAGGCTGAAATCGAAAGCCTCTTCCTTGTGTGTTTATATTAGGAGATCCACTAGGGTGGATCAAAGAAATGCTTTTTTTTTTTTATAATTTCAAGTCTTAATAGTGCAAAAAAGTTGGTCACAAAAGGAAAAAAAATATTTAGATTTTTTTGAGGTCTAAAGTTTAACATTATAAGTCAATGGAAAATATCGCTAATTCTGAAAAAAAATGATTGATTTTTGACTAGTTTAAAATACAGATTTTACGTTAGCACGTTTGGTACTAACACAGACCACTGAAAGAAACCAGAGTTAAATTAAAAAAAAAAAACAATTGTCCCTAGAAAATGAGGTAAAAAGCTGTATTTTAAGCTAGTAAAAAACTGCGGCATTAGCGATTATTCCCATTACCTATAGTGTTGAACTTTAGGCCCAGGCGGGCACCTTAACAAATTTATTAAATTTTTTTCCTATTGGGACTGTGATTAGAATGTTGAAGAGCAACTTTTCGGCACTATTACGATTTGAATTAAAAAAAAAAAAACATTTTTCTGGTCCACCCTAATTCCACCCTAAGTCCCAAACTCTGTGAGCTGGTCGGGTTGAATTTGATTATCAACTTTTCTCGCTGCATTTGCTTTTTACCAACATTGAAAAGTTAACGCTTTATTTTTCAAGATGTCTTCCAGTAGGCCACCTGCCTCCATTTTCTCGGTTATCAAGACCATCTATGCAACATTTGTGCACAACCTTACTCAGAAAATATTTTTACTTTGAAAAAGTACCCTGCGTAGGTTCAAAAATTGAGCTGGAACAAAACGAAAGTGTTTTGCGCTGCTAAGTTGTGGTCGGGTTCACTTCGATGTTTAAAAAAAAAAAACCATTGGACCAAGCGAAGTTTAAAAAAAAAATGGTTCTCGAACACAGAAAGTTGAAAACTGACGAGGGATGAGGTTTTTAAAACATTTTTTAAACATATTTTGTGGTGAAAAAACCACACACACACAAAGAAAAACAGTTTTCGTAGGCCTACTGAAGTTAATTTTTATTGGACGAACAAGTCGTGATATCAAAGGTGTGTTTGACGTTTTCGAATGGTTGACGTACACTTAAATCCGGCTTAAAATTCCTCAATCCCGTAGAAATTCTGTCCCACATTCAGTTTGCACCGATATTAACGCCATCCTGAATTACCACTTTTGTAATTTCTGTAGTTTTCAGAACTAAAACAACGAACGCCAGCACACGTGATGCAAGAAATGTCCTCGACCAAAGCGAGACGACGCCGAATGAGCGAGCGCTCGCGAGCGACTGGGCTAGTAGTAGTTAAAGCTTTTATTTCTTATTGAAGCCAAGATATTACTTCAGGGGGAAGGTTTTGACTCCTCACATAAAAAAAAAATGGCCAGATTGCCATTTTTCAACACAGCATTAAAAGTTATTTTTCGGAAATTTTTATTCAAAGCAAGCATAGATCGGATTTCAGAAATCTTATGCGAGGCTTTTAGTTGATGTGGCGGATTATGTTGTATTGATCAGACTAATGTTGACTTGGAAAAGTCACTAATTAATGCCGCGTCAGTTCTTTATTTCTTATAAAAAAAACCGGTGCGGGAGAGCCTGAGAACCATTTTTTTTTAAACTTTGCTTGGCCTTGGTAAAACATAATAAATTCCAGTGCCCGGATGGAGTAACGAAGGAGTCTGCCTCGGTTCATATGTTTTCCTCTTCGAATTCCAGCATTCATGTTTGTTTTTGTTTTTGTGTACATCCCTGGTCGATGTCGGGCGCATTCAATGCGAAGCCGAAGCCAAAACTAATCAAACCACACATTTCTTGGATTTGCAGAAACGGAATGCAACCCTGACATGAAATTACATTACTGAGGAGGGGATCTTGTTTCATTCGTGAAGACACTTTAAGAACCCACAGACATGCACGACTTTTGAAATACCCACCAATACCACTGACTGAGAAACAGTCTTCATTCGTCTTCACCCATATATGCTTGAGGATGCACGCATATTTAATGTAAGGAAGGCTTATCAGGGGTTTTCTGGGAAAACAAGGTGCAACAGACAATGAGCCTGATAAAATTCAAAATGCAATTTCGTAGTTCCACCGACTTGAATGAATGAGAAGTACAAACTTCCATGGACAAAAACAAAACAAACAAACAAAAAACGGTGAAGCGTCATAAGATTGTCGTATTGGTTTAATTTAGTTCTTAGTAGTCTTCATCCATTAATTGCAAGACACTATCGCAAACTTACGCACGAAATCTGTATAACTAAGATCATAATATTTGTTTGTTTGTTTGTTTGTGTGTCGCCAGATTACCGAGATTCCCACTCCTAATTCTATTGAAGTCGCAGTGGGAATCTCCATAATTCTTTCGTTTGTTAGTTTGTGGTCTTTCAAACTGATTTGTCTGTATGAGTAATAACGCGAACTGTCTTATCGACAAAGATGCACAGTACTGATGATGTCATGTTTTTTTTTTCCAGTCACGTAGTGGAAATCCCGATAATCTTAATTCGTTTGTTTTGTTTGTGTGTCTTTCATTAGAAGTGTCTATATAAGTAATGATTCAAAGTGTGTTTTCAACAAAAAATCCACATTACTCATAACGTTTGGTTTTTTTCCAGTAACAATTATTTTCATGCAAACGGGATCTAGGCCCTTGATCTAACTAAATCTAATGAAAGCTTGGGCGACTGCTAATAAGAAATCACATTATTTTAATGCAAATGTGAAATCACTAGAATGCTCTATAAAACCGACCATATAAGGGGGGGGGGGGGAAGGCTGTCCTAGTAATTGCGAACATTGTAACTATCAACATTAAACTTAAAAAGCACTTGTAGAATGTTTCAAACTAGAAGTCGGAAAGTGCACAAATATACATGAAAACTCGGAGTTTCGGCTCATATCAAAGCCGTTATCAAGAGTAACAGATACAAATTAAAAATCACACAAGAAATCCATGAGTCAAGTTGCAAATAAAATGGCCATCTTCACAAGGCAGAACTTGCTAGGGCGTGTTAAAAACGGCGGGACAGAACCGTAAAAAAAATTACAAATTTAAAACTATTAGAGGGTGTGTGCTATATGGAAACATTGTGTATTTCAGTTGATTTTTTCCCCCAGGTGCACAACCACATTCAACCCAACACCAACAGGTTTAAAGATTGCATCGAATTATTATACAAATTCCAAGTTGACAAATTGCGACACCAGGGGAGCCTCAGCAAACCCCACATGGATTCAGCTCATAACTGGCACACCGTTTGACAACCCCAACAATTTCTTTCATTCCGACAGGTGGAGCTAGTGAAAGTGCGCCAGCTTTCTTTCCTTCCCTCCTAAAGCCCAGATTAAACCGAACAAGCCCAAAATATGGTTGTGAGCCATTTTAAAAGGTCAATAGAAACCTCAAATTTGACACAAGAGTTATTTTGAATTTTTTTGTTGTTTTTCCATACATGTAGCCAGCACAGCTGTGGCTTTGACATGTCTATGCCATGTAAGTCACCAAATTAAAACAAAACAACGTTGAAAGTAGACAATCAGCAGATTTTCTTGATTGTGAATAACCGACATAAGCCTGTCTGCGATTCTAAAAGGTGAATCGAACCTCGAATTTTGTCAATACAGCATTCTAGTATTTAAAAAAAAAATTTTTCATGTATGTTAAGAATCTGTTTCCGATGACTGACGCTCGATTTGAGGCTTGTGTGAAAGGGGAAAAAAACTGTGGAAAGTAGGGCTAGGCAAGAGTTTTGGTCACTTGATCAATGGCGTCAGTAGAAACTGAGTGGTTCTCACAAAAACTTGAAACGAACCTCGAAATTAGCAGTGAGAATTACGCGCACAATTTCGACAAATAGTACAAGAATTGGAGTAACAGGAACTGTCCCGTGCTCCTTGAAAACTAAATAAAAGAATTTACATGTGAATATTTGAAAAAAAATTCCATGCATTTACCGTGGTTCGAATACATTTCTCCACCAGGTAGAGGGTTTGTTGAGAGAAGCCCTTGTATAAGATAGCTGCTCATGGCTAGCTACAAGCACACGTCGAAATCCCTTTTTGTTTTTTAAATTTCTAATTTGTTTTTTACAGTTCTGTCCGTTTTTAACACGTCCTAGCAAGTTCTGCCTTGTTAAGATGTAACATTTTACTTGCAACCTGACTCATAGCTTTTTTGTGATATTTATTAATTTGTTTTTTCTTGCTTCTGTTGATGACGGTTCTGAGCTAAGACGAAACGTCGAGTTTTTATGTATACTTGTGCACCTTCCGATTTTTACGTTGTAACATAACGAAAATTTCCCAATTTTCACCCCCTTCTTTGACATGTCGCACTAGAAAGCTACGCGTGGACACTCCCTTAAATTGGTAGTTGATAAACCACGCTTGGACTGTCGAAAGTATTTCTTCGCTCTTCGGGTGGTGAATCCGTGGAACTCACTGCCGGACGAACTTGTCATGTCCAAGACCATATCAGCTTTTCGTCGGCGCCTTCTCCGGGTGGACCTTTCACGTTTCCTGCAACGGACGTACGATTAACAATACTTTGCTCAACATGTTGGTAGTCTCCTCTCACCGCAAAATTGGCCTGTTTCAACTTTGAGCTTTTAAATTTCCCAAACATAACATTTAAATTTTAATAAATGGGAACGGTGTCAGCGACCATGCTCTTCCGTCTCCTTGCCGAACTCCTACAATCGGCTAAACAATCTTATTATTATTTTTATTATTATTATTATTATTAACATTATCAACACCGAGAAACCTTTTTAAAGCGCGGGGTTATATACTTGTCACCAATCATGTTTAACAAATACCTAATTTAAAAGGGGGCACCTACTCCCCCAAAAATATTCCCCCAATTTTTGTTTTAGGTTAGTCTGGTGCAGTAACATGTATTCTGCTTGGTACATCACTTTTTTTTTAAAATTAACCGAGACCTTTTATGGCTAAAAACATTGGGGGTTTATTTAGCTTTACGTAAGGTTATAAGTTTCACATTCAAACTTGATTTTCTCGAAACGCGAATATCGCTTGCAGTCCATCACTAAAAACATCATAACTTTACTTAGAATTAACATAATAACTTGAATTTTTTTACGCAAGTTCTCAGGTGTGGTGACTACAAAGTGAACCAAAATCATACTTCTACACACTTCCGGTGTAGTTTTTAAAAATAATTCCAAAATTTTGGCTATACCATGATTTTATAATATACGCAAATTGTGAATATATCATAAAATATAAAAAAAATTGGGCTATCAAACCTATTTGGTTTACGTGATAGTCCTATGTATACAGATGATTTAGGGCCCAATTTTGTTCATGTGCAACGATTTTTGCCTACGTTATCAAAGTAGCAGTACAGAAGTATACCAAAAATTTACCGGCACAGTACTCCCACAAAAATAGACTAATTGAAAAGAACAAATAACACGTAGACTAAGTTTTCAACACACTTTAAGGTAAAAATTTTTACTCTTTCAAAAATAGTTTCCCCTAGAAAGCTAAAAACCAAAGCTTTAATTGTAGAAGGTCCTAGAAAAAAAATGCAAATTTTGCATGCTGTGTTATTTTCTCATAGCATGGGATGGGTCACGGTCGGTGGATTCATATTTTGGGTTCACATTTTGTTCTTTATTGGATGGGTAAAGTGGGTCAGGGTTTGAATGGGTCAGGTGGGTCATGGGCCGGAAAACGTGACCCACTTCCATCTCTGAGGGCAATTTAGAGTTGGACTGGCCAGGAACGGGCGCCTGTGCCATTTGAAGGAATTACAGGGGTGCCAAGTGTTTTACCACAAACCTATGTATCTGATCACATGGTGGCCTCTCCAACTTCATATAGGAGGTCGGGGAGAGCGCTGTAAGCTTGACTCTTCTCTCCCCGAGCTGTTGCTAGTTTATTTATTGTAGGAAAGGCATAAGGAATCTTTTCCAGGGAAAGGTTTTTTTTCTGTTTTAGCGTCTTTTTTGGTTTAGTCGTTGTCTTGTATGGATTTTACTGAGATTTCTCGGTATGGACGGCATTATTTGAAACACCTTCTTGACACGAACGCTTTTGGGGAGGATTTTCGCAGGTTTACTTACCTTTTTTCCTTGGGTGGAAAGTGGGGAGGAGTTACGAAAGGGTTTCGAAACTCAAATTAACGGAAAGAAATGATTGAAAGAAGGGATGTGTGTGAAAATAACGTCAACTAGGCCGGAATGCAATACAAAATAGAGCATTCATTTTTCTTGGGGAGAGGGGGAAAATTACTCAAGGGGCGCCAAAGGTGTGAAGTTGGTGGGCACCTGTGCCAATGGCACAATGGCAGCACGGCCAGCCCGAGCCTGGGGCAATTAATTACACTAAAAGAAAAATTTCCAAAGTGAGGCCTCAGTTTAGGGTAGGTGCCCCCTATTAAAATAATTCCGTTTTGAAACATTTAAACCTTCCACAGTCATGACTACTTTTTACGGCAAAAAGAACGAATGTCAATAAAGGATGTCAATAGTTTAGTATTCTGTCCATTTTCATCACCTTTAATATAACTGCAGCTATTTTACACGCTCCCGTAGCGATGAAATGATGACTACCACCTGCAGTCCAATGTGTATCTATTTATACATTCCGGGAAACATCCAGGCGTGACGCTTAAGGTCCACGTCTACGAAAATTTAAAGACTAGAGCCAATTGGGATGCGGTACTGCAAGAAGAAAACGGGGGGAACTGACGAACCAGCCTTGAACGAATACCCGCACGGGCTGCATTTTTAAAGATTTATGTATTCCACGAGCGGTTTCCCGACATCAACTCAACCCGTCTCCTCCAACGACATCTACCTCCTCTCGCTTTCCAGTTTTCTTCTTTTTTTTTCTTCTTCTCTTTTCCAATATCTTTTCCTTCAATTTCTTCCCCGCATCTGCCTCAACCTATATACCAAACTGATCAGCCCAACAGCACACGATACCGCCGCCTGCGTCGAGTCACCGACCAATGCAGTCGCACTCTCAGTACTGCCTCAAAACCTCTCAAAATCCGTGCCTTCGAATTTTTCGACAGTAAACAAGCGAACAAGCTCAAGTTTTCCCCGCCACCCAAACACCCAACTTTTTCGGGTAAATTGATTTTGAGCAAACTTGCTGGCTTGCCAGAGCCTAATGTGTTGGAAAGTTACATTATGCAACAGATTTTTAGGTTTAGTGCTATAGACTTTAAAACTCCCTGTATGTCTGTCTGTATATCTATTCAGGCGAATTATTGCAAACTGCTTATTAGATCGGTAATCAAACTTGGCATGTACTCGGGGCTACGTTGTTGTAAGTGCTGTTGAAATATTCTAATTTTTCTGATAATTGGAACTTGGAATTCCTGTGATTAGAAATGTCTCAAAATGGGATTTGTAGAAGTCTAAGACTATTTTTCCTCACAGGATTCCCGGATCATGGATTAGGCATGGATTAGGCTTCATGGATAGAGAGGATAAAAACAACTGTTCTAAAAACGTACAGCAAGTCTTCAATTTTGTTAAGAATAAAGTGGGTTTTACCCGAAGTAAGGCGATTGTGTCAGAAGTTCCGTCGGAAAAAAAAAATTCCGTGAGTAATTATAGTTCGGCAGGGAGAAGGTTAGCCAGTAATCACATATTATCTTAAAAGCAAAACCAGACGTGTACGTTGTAGGTAAAGTTCGCGTCAGTTACTTTAAAGCTGGTACAAAAGAAGGGGGAAAACGTAACGTCTTCACGTTCAACAGTTTTTATACTACAGTAACGCGAAGTGGTGACGTAAATCCCCAAGTTCAACAACATAAAATTAACAACATCGTAAAATGTACTTTAAACAAGGTCGTTTGCCTTAAAAATTCAGAGAATGACGTTATATCGGCAGGACGTGCAATCGTTTTAGTGCGTCGTAAGTAAATCCGAGCGTCCTCGTCCCAAACAGCGGATTTGGCGAGGGTTGCGGCACCGCTATTTACTTCGTGCGAAAACGGAAACGAGTCAAAAACTGTATAGAACTTTAAAATGTAAAAAAAAAAAAAAAAATAAGAAAGAGTCATAAAGGGAGGCAGGAGAGAGGGTGAAGGACAAAGTTGTAGCGGCAAGCACTAACGTTATAGGCCGCCAATAATAAATCCCCATTTCTCTGCTTCGTGCCCCGCAGGCCGCGAGCCAAATGGACGCTTTGGAATCGCGCGAGACATTTGGCGTTTCCCCAAATCCTTGGCGACCGGGGCCACGCGACTCCCACCAATGCTCATTTCTGATCCAAAATAGAGCAAGGGATGCAATGGATTGCGCATATATACGAACCCTTAAACCCCCCAAGGGAAGAAAGGAGAGCCAACTGCCGCAAGCTTGGATGCAGATTTAGTGATGTTTTGCAGGAAATGTAATGGAGCGACACTAGTATTCAATGAGGTTTTTTCTTTTTATTTGGCTGGTCCTCTTCCTTCGTGTGATATAACTCGCCACCATTGTCGGTCTCCATTTTATACGGAAAACCCTTTGCCGTGATACGGTCTCATCCATTGCGGCGCAGGAGGCTGCATCGTAACACAGTTTTTCCACGTTTCTTTTCCTGGAAGTACTGCAGAACTCTTGCAGCATTCTGCTAAATGTCTGTGACATCTTAGAGCAATGCACTCGCTTCGTTATAGGAGGAGGGCATATTCCTATGGAGAGCAAAACTCGGCAAGCGTCACATCACGAGGGCACGAGTTTGGAGGGCAAATGGGCAGAAACGCGTGTTGTCACATCGGTGGCTCGTAGGTACGAACCACAGCTTTTTTTTTTCTACGTACAAAAAACTTTCACGAAACCGGAACGTCAGCATTCCAACTACTGGCTAAAACACACTACAACCTAGGACGATTTATGGTAAACTGTGTCCGCGCCAGTGGCCATCGTGTTCCGGTTTCGCAAGAGTTTTGTATGTGTAGAAAAAAGTTGTTGTGTGTCCCAATAAGCCACCGTACGTTGCGATCGCGCAGCCTAAAAAATGGCCGGCAAACAACACCGAGGAGAGCGAATTTCGTAAAGGTAAATTGGGTCAGCTAACATTTGCCATATTATGCGGCTTGTAAAAAGACCCCGAATTGTGTTGGCAGTTTGCGACGGCGCAATGTTTACTTGCCGGCATCTTTAAATACCACTGTGGGCCGGATTAAGTTAAGATTACCGACGCCATGTTGTCTGTGCTTCTGCGGTCCTTGTCAAGCGGTGCGCTAGTAACCCTTCTGCGAAGTTACGTTGCGACTGATGCAGCACTGAGTGTAAATTGTAACTACTGTAGGGAGAGAAATAGCATATTGCTGCAGTACTGCGAGGAAATTAAACGCACGGTTTGGTAACCATCGTAAAGGCCAAACCAGACTGCAATTCAGCTGCAATGCACTGCTGGATGGTGTAAGAAAGACGTCAAAACCAGTCCATAAACCCAACATCAACCACACGATTGCAACAATTTTGTCCGTGTAGGCACGCAGAAACGCGTCACTTCGCATCAAATTTTCTTCTGGATGGTTAGGTTTTTAAAGGTGGGTTGCCACCGAATGAAAGTTTTTGCAGCATCTAGCGGCGTCTAGCGTTATCCACTTTTCTCTGGAGCACTTGCCCGCAGCAAACAAAGGAAACATCTTTTAACACAACAAACAAGCCGCGTGCCTCCTTAATTATTGAGTGAAAATTTTATTGCGTCCTCGTGCACCTGGGAGCCTTCTGTAAAGGTTAACGACATCACTGCCGCTAGATGGCGCCATGGTAGGATATCAAGACAATACCGTGGCGCCATCTAGTGGCAGTAAAATCGTTAATCTTTACGGCTTGCTCCACGGCGAAGTATCACATTTTTACTCAATAATTAAGGAGGCACGTGACTTATTTGTTGTGACAAAAGATTTTACTTTGTGCATTTCAAGGTGTGCTGCGAGCAAGCACTAGATGGTGCTCGATGGCGCTATGTACTGCAGACTTTCATTCGGTGGCAACCCGCCTTTAACTCTAGCTTTCTCAAAACGGAGACAGGAATCCAGGCCCTTACAAGGACTATGACTTTCTATAATTAAAGGGATATACCTTCCAGCGCCATTTTTCTTGATCCTCAACATCAAGTACGGCCCCAAAGGTCTATTTACTTACCGTTAGTCTTTCCCTTGCTGAAAATCAGCAAATTTAAAATGTGGCGTCTAGGAGATTTTCTGTTGAATATTACTAACTTTATTTATACGTTCGTCCCGAACATATTATGATGCATCGCGCGCCTACAATGACCTTGAAGTTTTATCTGTGTGTGCGCGCAGTATTAATTTTAATCGTTTGCTAGTAATTACTATGCGATCAAAAATCTATAAGGCTAATGCAGTAAAAAATAAAATTAATTATTCCAATATATCGCCAAAACAAAATTATAAGACACTAGTCTAGAAAATTATAAATTGTGAGACACTAGTCTAGAAAATTATAAATTGTGATTTTAAAATACAAGAATTATTCCGGTTTTTGACGACACAATCAATGGGTTCATTATTAGGCGCAATGCCAACTGAGACAGTAGCTACGTTTTTCGCTGCGAGGAACGAAGCTACCGTCTCAGTTGACCTTAGCTGTGGTAAATACGCAGATGTGATCGTCGCGTGGGTGTTGTGAGGCAGGCGGAAGGTTATAAGGCAGGCGGGATGTTGCTTTAATGTTACGTGTTAGAAAATGAGGGAGCCTACGAATCGTACAGGGTTGGGTTTTTGCCGGTAAAATCCGCTTTATGCCTGGACAGTGGCGAAAACATGGTTTTTACCGTTTTCTTTCGGTTATTACTGGCTAAAACAGGCAAAAACCAGCAAGCTGCCTCGTACGCTTATTTTCACAGTAAAAGATATTCTTCTCACAATATCTAAGCAAATTTACGCAACTGCATGCCTCCAAAAATTTGTATAGATATTGTGAGAAGAACATCTTTTACTGTGAAAATAAGCGTATGAAAGGTAAAAGAGGTGAATATGAATTTTCAAAGCCAACGATGTGACGTTTTCAAAGGGAGCTTGTATAATTTGGCAATATTTGACTATTGTAGGGCACACTTTTATTTTAATTTGACTTCCAAGTCGATTTTTGCCATATTTTTGGCCAAAGTGGCAAAAACAGGGCTAAAACCAGTTTTTGTCGGGTTGCAAAAAACCATGGTAAAAACCCTGGAATCGTACGCATCATTTTATAATGTCAGAATCAGGGGCGGACTGAGAATATTTGACTCTGGCAGTGACAATCGTTTGCTGGTAAGTCAGAATGGAAAAGTCAAAAGTCAGAATCGCGTAAAGGTAATCACTAAACCCATCCAATTCACGTATTATATTTCTCCAATACTTACTAAAAAATTTTCCTTCGCTTCGCCAAAAGGCATCAGAATCATAGGTCAGTGATGCAGCAGGTGAGAGGGAGACTGTCACAGAGTTGCCAGTGCTGAGCAATGTTGGTTCAATCAAAGTTTAAAACAATTTTGTTTTCAGTTCCGCCTTGGCACGTAATCCACTTTGAGAACGAGCGAAACGAACTTCTATTGTTCTTCCTCTGGTTCTTCTACCGAGGTTTAATAATAAAAACAATCACGTAAAGTGGTAAGTTTTATCAAAAAGTCCCTCCTCGACTTTTAAGAATTTTAAATGTGACCTTTAACCTAACCATCTTGCTACAGGGAACTTTCAACTTTTCTGCACCTAAAGAATGTCTCAAATGGAACGAGTATTGAGAACAAGTCATATGCCGAAGCAGCTGGCAGCTCAACTTTACATTACATAGACTCTCGATACGACGAACCTCCTAATAAAGAATTTCTCGTTACAGTAAAAATGTGTTGCCTATTATACAGTACGTAAAATTTTTTACTATACATACAAGTTCTCGTCCACCTTCTGTTTCATATGGTAAAAATTGTTTACCATAAATACAAATTCTCTTCCACTTTCTATTCATATGGCCACCTTTTATTCATATGGTGAAAATCCCTCAGCATAAAGACTATGGTAATATGTAGATACGCATCGCATATCTCGGGGATTTTAGACTTTTTAGCGCTTGTTTTGTAGTTTCTTTTTCTTTTTAGCCTTGAATACTGAAGATAAACGTCTTGCAAGCATAAACTGTTCCTTTAAGCTCTTAATAAGATAAACGTCTTGCCGGCAGTAACTGCTCCTTTAAGCTCTTAATAAGATAAACGTCTTGCAAGCAGGAACTGTT
>JAHWFP010173447.1:15298-26379 GCA_023313725.1 Lithobius niger | reverse complement strand
CATTTAAGATCTTACTAAAATAAACGTCTTGCAAGCAGGAACTGTTCATTTAAGCTCTTAGTATAGGTATTATCAAACCACTACTCCACAACGACATTATTTATTTTATAACTGACTATATTCGTGTTTATCGTGTGATGAATTTTCTTATGGTATTTAATGCTTTTTAATGTTACTATTTTTTTTATATAAAGAGAGTTTTTATTTTGCAAATATGAACTGTCGCTAGCACTAATAAGCGATCTAATATTTGTGCTATCCGTTTATTAAAATTTAAAAAAAAGTGACTAAAATTACTAGCTTTGTTGGTAGCTCTACTTAATTGTGTTTAGGTTACAAATTGCTAATTAAAAAAAAAATAGTAATCGTGCCCAACTGCCCCTAGAATTTAGGAGAATTGTTAATTACAAATGATATATTCAAGGAATTTCGTACTTCCCTTTGCATTTAAGATAGTTTCAAAAAGTTAGCAAGCTACACGCGTATAAATATCTAGAATCTTTATTTGAGGTTTCCTTTAAATAGTCAACAGTTTGCTTTTACGTAAAGTATTGAAATAGCCTAATGTGCAAATAGATTACCTTTTTTAATTTATCACACGTCCATTGCAACAGGTTGACTTCTAATTAATTTAGTACCATTCAATTTCAACGGAAACCAAGCGTTTACTGTAGTCACCCCCCACCCCGTATTAACCGTCAGTAACAAACGCCAGATACACGAGATGCCCTCTGACATTTTTAAAGATAATATTTTCTGAACAAGCACTTTTTCCAAACCCTCTCTCTATACATTTTGACTCTGGTACTTACAATGTTTACTTAACCTAATTATGCTGTTCAAACTATTTACGTAATGTTTACTTAACGATGCTGTTCAAAATTTCAAAATTTCAATTAATTAATCCGCTTCGAAACATTTGGAAACAAAGCATAAAAACTATTGTTTTATCCCGAGATATATTTCAGTGAAATTAATTTTAAAACAATACTTCGTCAGCGCTGAGTTCGAATATTCTACGAAAACAGTTTATCCCATCAGGTAAAAAAAAATAATGTTCTTGCCGTAAATTTGGCACACAAAAAAAATGTTGCCATAATTAAAAAGTGAACAAATAAAAATGAAACCAGTCGAAAATGTTGAACTCAAAACGTTGTTGAAACAGTAACAGTTTCAAGGCAAAATCCCGCTTGTTTTTATTTGATATTCAGCAACTTCAGCAACTAAAAATTACCCTCGCAAAACTCCTGATTGTCTACAGCCTGAAGAATCGTAGCATACCCAACTACAATTCTTCATTTTCCTATACCTATAACTTGTTCCACATTATGTCTCCAGGAAACGGACTGTATGACGCCAAGTTTCCTTCTACTACGAGTGCAAAAAAAAAACGTATTCATCCCACTCGTAGACTCTAACAGTAACTGTGTAAAGTATACAAGTGTGATATCCACATTTTTTTGCAATCATAGTGGAAAGAAACGTGGCGTCATACAGCCATTTGCCTGCAGACAGAACGTGGAACAAACTATAGAAACATAGAATTGCTGCCTCATGAGTCTGAAATGTTTTTCTTTAAAATTGTTTACCCGTGCGTAAACCAGATTTACTGAATATGGTGTCGAACTGAGCCCTAATTGTTGCTGGTGGTTTGATGCTGATGCCTCACCGGAAGTTCATAATAGGCATTATTGTGTGCGCGGCGTATCTTGAGTCCTTTAGGTATTTTATGAGCGGCTACGTCTTCCTGGAGGGAACGGCTTTAATCGACTGCCGCCACTGTTTCTGTAACCATCTTGGATATCAACAAGGCACTCTGCTACCAAAAACGTACCGTACAGTCGATTATCTGCGTTCGTTCTGCGGAGAACTCAAGATAGGCTGTCTGTGAGCGGACATTATAGGATATGGGGAGTCGGAAAACAATTACCGTAGAAGTAAGCGGATGTCTAGCTAGCTATCCTTTAATTTCTTGGAGGATACAGCTATTAGCACGTAACAGAGCTAAGCCAGTCCTTTATAGCAAAATATAATATGACATTTTACCTTTACGATCGATAATAGAGGCTATTCCTTTCGCTAGTGGCCCTTCACATTAGGGCGGAGTGTATAAAAACTTTTTTATTGGGGGGGGGGGGGGTTCTGCGGTCAAGTCTCGAGGTTCCCAAGGGTAAACGGCAATGGGCGGAATGATAAAAAGACAAAAATGATGATTCGACTTGTTTTAAAATCTAGTTTGGAAGATTATTTCATTCAATTCTCTCAGAAACTACGTTAGCATGCGGTAATTACAAATTTTATTTTTCTTAAAAACTGTGAGAAGAATTTAGCATCGAATATTGGCCAAAACAGCATTTTAGGTAATTTTGGCCCATAACTAACATCTACATTATTGCGCAAAAAAAAAAATATTTTGGCAATTATCTCTAAATAGTCTCGAATAGTGTTTCTAATGAGATAAAGTTAAGATTAAATTTAAAACCAGCAAAATCGTCATTTTTGTCTTTTTGGCCCTTCCACAAATTGCCGTACAATGTTAACTTAAAGGCCCTTGGGGCATCTCAAGACATGACCCCAGTGATGAAATTTTTTATATGTGATTGTGAAGCCCAAGAGCAACTTTTCCACAACCCGCCAATGAGGAATTCCCCAAAAAAGATTTCTACAACTCCACCCTACTTTAAGTCCCTTGAAGGGTTGACTTGAAGTACTTGAAGTACTTGAAGGCCCTTGTGTAAGTCTGTCTTGCTTAACCACAACTATACGACCTCGTAATTAAATATAAAGAAGAAAGGTTTGAGGACAATAATTAGCAGTAAAACTTTATACCACGCAAAACCAATTTTTTTTTTCCCCACAGGTCTCCGTGCCGTCCACCACCAAAACCCTGTACGTCTTCCACTGTACAAACTCGGGGGATGATTACTCTTGGGTGTTACTTGTGACAGCTTAATACACCTATTGATCTCGTTGGAGCATCTATCTATCTTGCCGGACAGCTCAAAGGGCCTTTCAATCATCAAAGACAAACACTTTACAAGAAAAGCGAGAAAAATCTCGCCAGAAAGGAAAATCTCTCCGGAGAATCAAAGCACTCTTTTCGAAGCGATTATTGTTAATGCTGACAAAGACCGAAGGATGTTTCGTCCCCCCCCCCCCTCCTTTTTAACATCCAATCACCAGCATTAAGAAGAAAAGAACTCCCCAGACTCAAAGAAGGACCCATTTCACCTTTACTTCGTACTCTCCATAAGGGGGGGGGGGACCTAATCAATAAAATGGGCCTTGTGAAGTTCCACCTACCTAGGGAAAGAAGACAGGATGTTTCTCAAAAGTGGACCGGCAACAGCCCATTTCCTACAATCAAGGAAATTGGACGAATTTCTTTTTCGTTTTTTTTTTCTTCTTGTTTTTTTTTTACCTTCCTTGCCTCTTCTTTTGCTGTTCGTTTTTTCTTCCCCCCTTTCTTTGACCGCATCTTCTCTTCGTTGCCCGACCCGAGAAACGAATTGCAGCCGAAAGGCAATAAAAAATGACGAACGATCGTTGGGTTCCACACCACACACGTATCAAGAGTTACGGCCAAAATCTAACAGGTCTCACGTCGGTTCGCCTGCCTAAATTATAACTAAAAATTGTTCTGTTAGTCTGACGCTGAAGCTGAAAGAATGCCTCCAAGAACACGAAGCATCGAAGTCGCCGATCTTTGGAAAGCGTACGCTGAGATTAAACAGCTGCTAACGAAGCTGGAGATAATCAGCTATTCACGAAAATGAAACAACCCGGGTTTCCCAAGAAAACAATGGAGAAGAAAAACGTCAAACTGGAAATAAGCAGTTGCTCACAGTGCCTGTTTGTTATAGAAATTCGGTGGCACCAGACACTAGGTTTTGCGGTGGTAACGGAGACGCGCTGATTGAGTGAGCGAAGCGAACGAAAATCAGCGTGTGTTAGCCAGTATGCGCAAAATTGGGATTAAAAAAAAACTTGGTTTGATGAAGCATGGGCATGCACATGACAGACAAATGGAACGATCCGGGTTTCCCATGGAAACTTGCAGTTTAAAATAAACGGGAAACGGGAGTCTAGGACGACACTACGAAACGAATAGTGATAAAATACGTAATCATATAAACATCCTTTGCAGTTTTGCAGTGGTATGGGTGTTGCGCTGATTGTGAAAGCGAATTAGAGAACGAAAATCAGCGTTCGTTAGCCATTATAAGTAAATTGTGATTTTAAAAGAAACTTACTTTGATCAAGCGTGACAGTCAAAACCACATGTTCATTACATCCGTCCTGAGGACAGGCTTATTCTAGTATAAAACAACATAGCTAGAATATCCAGGCGATCAACCGATCAATGTTTTGTTTTTTCATTAAATATATACTTGGGTTCTAGCATAAACGTATCGTGTTTTTTTTTTTTTTTAGCCAATGTCATTCAGATTGATCGCTGAGCTACTCAAGAAATCCGTTAACAAAATAGGTACCAAGTTGGTCATGAATGGTTACAGACTTACGGGATTATGGAAGGCCGTTTACTACGTGGGATCCCACGGTTGTCGTTTCCTACTCAACGATTCTAGTAACCACCTTTGGGTTCTAAACCTTTTCCATAAATTCACGTTTATATAGACTAGGAACGTATTCAAGAAATGCACACATACTCTGCCCCATCTTTACTAAACTCATAGATTTTTGACCAGTATTTGTAGATTTAGGCGGATCTAACGGATTCCAGTTCATTGCAGGTTTTACACAATGATGTTTTTTTTTGCAGTATTACGATATATAAGGAAGTGATTGTAGTAAATAAGTTTTTTCTTTGCTACCCGTGCGTTTCTTTGCCCACGTAGTGCTAAAGTGACAAATTGCTAAAGGCCTGTTTCTTTTCACTACAATTTGCATCGCCGCATGAATAGGAAGCGTCTCTTTTCCTCACTGCGTGCAAGTGCTAGATGCATGTGTGCAGCAACAAAATAGGTTCTAGCTTCGTAGCAGATATCCAAAAAATTTGATCGTCTGAGTGAAAATTTGAACGTTTGTGTTCAAATAGTGGTGGTGGATGTAACTGGAACTACAAGGATACCAGCAAAAGCAAGTAGGACAAGCCGTAAAATTCGATTTATCCATTTCGATTGTCAATAACCTTTTTTCCTCCAGAGAGTTGAGACATAACATGCATGGTACATGGCTTGCTCTGTACTAATATCCAGGGACGCTTTTTCTTTTGGTTGTGTAGTGCTAGTGCCATAAGCGTGACGTATAAGGGTGTTCAGCAATCGACTACTAGTGCTGCACCACTACAAGACAAAGAAACGCACTGTACTTTAGCATTAAGAGCTAAAGCCCAAAGTACAGCCCATCTTTTTTTTTTTTTTATCTAGAAGGACAAACTACGTCGTTCTTGCCATACAAGGAAGGGCATACTAAGAGGGCCCATTTAGGCCCGGGAAATGGTTAACGTGGCCCCCTGTCTTGTGGCATTTCGTAGAAATCAGTCATCATGAAAAAATGTCAGTAGTGGCCCCCTAGAGGTCTTCGGAGCATAGGCCCAACGGGAAACCTCCCGTTATCCCGTATGGAAGGTACGTCCCAGCGTACAAGTTAAACTCTAACACTGAGAAAGTAAACATACGAAGACATTCAATTGCAATTATCTCAAAAATAAAACTCTAGAAGTCTACAAATGAAGCAAACTTAGGGTCAGTCTAGTCGAGCCCTAGGGGGTAAACAACCACATGTGGGAGAAAAACCTGTGGCCCAAGGAACCTCGTCAAATTTGCTTCCCGCTCTTTCCCACAAACAGTGAAGCTATGCTGACCAGTCAAACTGTAGTTGCCCATTTTAATTCTCTTTAAAAACAGTATTGAGGATTTGGTGCGTGCTCCCCTCAATACTGTTCTTCAAGAGAATTAAAAACAGTAAAAACAGAATTAAAAACTGTTACCTCAACGAGCGTGGATGCCTTTCGTCGTCATCTTAATCAACTTAATTTAACAAAATTTTTACGACGTTTTTAACATTCGGGTTATTTTTTGACAACGTTCCCCTGTGGTCTTACAACTAGCCACGTTCTTTCTTCAGTTTCGTTAGTGGGGGTCGGCAGTTAGTGATCACACTGATCCTTAAATTCCCCGTTGCTCCTGCAACAAATGTTTATTATTATTATATAAAATGGGGAACTTGTTTTTTTTTTAATGATTACACTGACGACACTGACTGAAGATGGTAGAGAATACTAAGACACTAAAGTTTCCTTCTAAAACCATAACGAAAGGGCAAGGTCCTGACTGACATACAAATAATTTAAATTCGAGTTCAAAACGACAACCACGGCCGCACAGGTTTACTCTCCTCCTCCTCCTCCACCTGGGACAGGATTAAAGATTTAAATGGACTTAACAGACTGCGAATAAAACCGTCGCAGATACACGCCAGCTAGCCTTATACAGCACGGACCCTGTTGTTTCCACCGAAGAAGGATTAGGCCTAATCCGTGAAACGGCGTCCTCCCAGGGGGTCTTTGGACGCGACGCTGGCCGTCCCTTCGTCTGGCAACCTGCCTTCGTGGCTGTCGTCGTCGTCGCCGTCCTCGACTAGACCGCCCAATGAAAGTCCAGGTGAGTCGTTATGCAAATCCCAGTCTCTCAGGAATACGCTCACCATCCGGCATGCCTGAAATGGACCATCAGCACTAGCATTCGTTGGCAGGAAAGAAGGGGGGGGGGGGGAGGATGCTTGTTGGTGCCACGTACACCCGCACACCCTCACCACCCACGCCTCCACACACACCACCCTCACACAGTGCGCCAAGCCGTCCTCCATTTCCCCTCACCACCTACTTGACGCGGTGCTCAGTACCATTGACCTCAACCTCACCATAAGTATTTCAACACGGAATAAGCGGAGAAAGCTTAAGGCATCCTAATGTTGAAAGCTCTCCAGCGCTAAAGGCCAGCTATTTGTAAAGAAGAAGGACGCGATGAGCCACAAGCGACAACTACAACATTCTGTATCCTCGAGGAATTCTTAAAGTTACGGTTTTGGCCAACCGTTTAAAGCATATTGCAGAATATCTGGACTAGTATTCTCAGGCTTTTCAATTAGGCCCGGTCAGAAGATTATGAATCCAGGCACGTTCTTATGTCGTGGGAGTGTCCATGGTGTAACTATCATTTCATTATAAGCCATCCCTTGTCACAAGATCGTCTAGGAGAGAAGATGTGAGATTCGACTCCCCCACTTCAGGCCAAATGTTTCAATATCGCTAGTCTTATTTTACTCAGACTATGCTGAAAGGCGTAAATTTACAGGCAGGCGCGTCAACTGGCGTTGAGCTCGGAAACGAAAATTGCTATTTCTACGCCAGTCGGCCTTGGCTTGAAGAAGCCATCTCCTTTTTTGCTTCAGAATCGTTTCACGATGTTGCACACGGATATGCCTTATGCTGGGACTAATCGTACTAGCACATTTTCGGCAAGGCAATATTGTTCGCACATACTTAATAGATTAAAACTTATATAGCGTACTAGCCGAAGCCCGTGTGGAGTTGAATGCGTGGTTTGTAACATTGGTTAGGTATGGTAGCTCACGTGTATGTCCACGTTCGACCCAATTAAGTTTACACACTGGCTAATAAACGCTGATCTTCGTTCGATTCGCTCACTTAATCAGCGCATCCTGTGACTCAAATCCCCCACCCAACCTCTAATAACCCCCTCCTCCCCCTTTCTACGATTACTTCTATTATATTCTTCCATGTTCATGTTGGTGGAAATATTAGCCGTCCTCACAAATATTAGCCGTGTCTCAAATCCCCCCCCCCCCACGGCTAATGATCCCCAACCGTTTGCTAATGATCACTTCTAATATATTCTTCATGCTGGCGGAAATATGAGGCTCAAGACGGTCTCGAAGCGGCCCTTCGAGAAGCATGCCGCACTGTAAAGCTTCTCCCAATGCCTCCCTCCTACCAGATGCGCGGTGCCATTGGTTCTTAATTAACTCTTAAAAGCAGTACTTAAAAGTAGTCTTGATATTTTTTACATCAGATATCCCAGAAAATATTTAAGACCACATTTGACCGCATGGGGTTATTGCGACCCAGAACCAGAGATGGAACATGAGTAATATTATCTCGAACTCTCTTTTATGTCACTCATGGTGGGACTGATCGATGTCACATTTAACTGATCCTATACCGGTGCAATGCTCAGACATTTTCTGATACCGATGCCAATCCGATATCTAACCGATCTCCGATACCTGTTTTGTGTTACTATCACTGTTGACAGAAAATGCATCTTAAGACTGTTATGCTCAAGTTAAAGGAGACTTTAATAAAATAAAACTGACTTCGGTTGATTTGTTGTAATTGGTTGTACTGTTGTAAACTCATTTTATTTACATTATCAATTCAAAAATGTTGGCCTATAAAGCTAGCCAGGACGATGCTTCTAGCATTTTGCTTTAAAATGTCGCAAACTGCATGTTTTTAACTCGTCTAGTTCCAAAGTAATGGGAAAACTCGAATTTTTGAAGCTATTGACTTCTTTGCGGTAGACCAAATTTGGAAGTTCTTTGTTTTACATGTGCACTTTTATAGGCTATATTTTTTATCAAAAAGACCAAAATGGAGTAGCGGTGTACATTTTTATACAGATTCGTACCGGTAATACCGGTACACACCCGTGCCTGTGTCGGTAAATCTCGACCGATTAGTTGAGAATACAATTCGGCCTAGGCCATTTTAGAAAAAGACGAAACTTGTACCTTACACGCGTTTGATTGCAAACATGTAAAAAAAAAAAAGCGCTTAGTCTTGTCGTTTTATCAGTGGCTGAACCAAGTGCCAACATCCATTAGTTAACGCATAAGAGGACATCTTCAGGGATTTTAAGGACGAATTGTCCGACAAATTCTCACAAGGATAGTCTTTAATGCTGACTGTCAGCTTAGCTTAACTTTAATTTGTGACTGACTGCCAGGAGACCCGCAGTGCAGTCGTGTAATGGCTGACCTGGACTCGGTCCCCAGCCCGAACAGCAGTTGTTTCTTATTTCACAGGCCAATGTAGCTTGTATTCAAGATTTAAAAACGTTTCCTGATAGTCAAAAGCCACAAAAACATAAAAAAGAACAGCACATTTTAAATTTTCAGCATGCATTTGTTGTCTTGATCACCTATAACTGTAAAACAAGACATGCAATGATGAGTATGGACTCAAAAATACAACCTACCACGTTCAGGTAACTGATACTTACAAAAAAAAACTAAAACAAACAAATAAAAACCCTCACGGAGTGGGGCTCGCTATGATGTTCGGCCATCTTGGATTAGCAGCACATGGAGCACAAGATGGCCGACCATCACAGCCAATCCCACTTCGTGAGAGTTTTTCACTGGTATAGTGTTTTTTTTTCTAAGTATCACTTACCTGAAGGTGGTATAGGTTGTATACTTGAGTCCATAATTGTATGTCTTGTTTTACATTTAGGTGACATCAAATGCGTGCTGAAAATTAAAACATTTGCTGTTCTTTTTTATGTCTTTGTGGCTGTTCATCCGCCTACCACGAAGCATTTTTAAATCTTGCTTACACTCAGTCACAAATTAATTGACATTTTGTAGCTTGTATTCTTGTAGCGAGGAGCTTTTGAATGACGGAAGGAGGCCGCACTGCAGCAGCGATTTATCGCGCTCAGTTGTTTATGTTTTACAATTAAATGTAATACAACGGGCACTTTATTGGAAATGTAATTAATCAGCGACCATTAATTATACCATAGTGGCGATTGTTCAAGAAACGATTTACAATTACATGTTCATAAGGAGCTCACAATCAATACTTACACTAAAGCAAAACCGTAACACGACCAAAAGGGGTGATATCATACAAAAACCCCATAAGGGTAAAGGGACCCATGAAGTTTTCCCCATAGAAAGTAGTGATATCAGAGCCAAAATGGCTGCCACCAAGTTTTCCGTCCCAACACTGATCACTCAATCTTAACTGGCACCTCGGTGATTGTCAGTTAAGCTTGAGTGATCACGGTTCAGACGATCTGTGGCATCCATTTGTCTCTGATATCACTACTTTCTATGGCGAAAACTTGATGGGTCCCTTTATCCTTATGGAGTTTTTGTGTGATTTTTTTTTTACTTGGAAATTTTTACTTTGCACGCAGACATGGTGCAGTTAGTCCTGTTCTTGCGTTACTGACGAAATCACTTCAAAGAATTACTTTGTTTTCTTTCTTTAATGAACAGGACGGAAAACCAAATGGTCTGTATTAGTGGTAAATTACTATTTAATTTATTTTTCTTTCTTTAGCATTACGGTTTTTACAATCAAATTACGTGCCTAGAAAAATGCTTGTCTCATTAAGCACCCTAGCTCGTTTCGCCATTTGGATAGAAATAAATGCCTTAAAAGTATTTAGCGGGGCAACTAGGAGGGAACAGAAAAATGTCAGGAAGACGTTGCCAACCATAGTCCCCCCCCCCCCCCTGCAGCGTCGTCATTAGATTCATTGTTGTAGTCCTCTGAGCAGAAGACCTTGCCCATCCTCCTCCCCCGCATCCTCAAAAAAGCGAGTTTTCGGTGTTCATCCGTGGTTTTGTAGCCAGAAAGTGTTTTAAGGACAACAGCGGCAGCATCTCAGTTGGCATTCTTCCTGAGTGTAGCCTAACTGATATCAATGGAAGCAGTGGCCGTATCGGTTAACCTAGTAACGTAAACTATTTTGTTCTGAAAGTCCGGCAGTTGCTGTAGAAGATCCATGATTGGAACGAGCCACATTGTCTTTCCTGCAGGACCTGTGACCAGCAGGCATGACTGCTGCCAAGAACGCACTTCTCTGCTGCAGGAAAGCCTACACTTCAAGTAAACGGAGGCAAACGTATAAAAACGATTTTGGTTTACTGGCGAATTTTTTCCATTTATTGCAAAGCTGGCTTGCATATATGACGCAGAAACTTTTACAGACGTTCCAGAACATCTCATAGAGTCAAATAACTTTGTAAACGTCATTCTACTCCAAGTTTTATTTACATCCCGACCTCACAAAACATTT
>JAHWFP010173446.1:0-42514 GCA_023313725.1 Lithobius niger | reverse complement strand
CTGAAACCTCAGTTGTAATTACTTGCAACAATTTTGCGGTGCACATCGCGGAATGGGCATTGGCAGTAGGCGAATGGTTTGGACTTTGTCATGCAATTATTTGTTTCCAGTTGAAATATTCAGAATGCAGTGCGTAGACTCCAGGTCTGAGTCGTGCCGGTAACACTGACTAAGACATTACCGGCTAGCTAAAGGTTCTATCTTTATATTTAAAAACAATTTCAAGTTCACTGCGCATGTTTAGGCTGATCAAGAAAAGAGCGACTGAAGGGAATTTGTTGGTTGAGTGAGCTTAAGCGAACGAAAATCAGCCTTTGTTAACAAGTGTGTGAAAATATGAGTGAAGAAACATAGTTTGGCGGTTCATGGGCATACATGACAGAACAACCCCTACCAATGTTGCAAACGGAGCTTTGCAAAGCAAAACAAAACAAAACATAACTTGTTAAGCGTTCCCACCAAGCTCTTTGACCGTTTGGAGTCGTGATACCAAACGTCAATCTCTTTTAACTTCTAATATTTTGATAGTAATGACGAGCACTTTTCTCTTACAGTGTTTTGTTCGGTAACCAAAGGTAGAATTTTGTTTAAATGATTTTAATGGCTATCTGCCACTGTTTTCGTATCATGGGTCTTGTTGGGGAGCTACGACACGTTTCCCTGTAGTTGCACGCAGTAGAATAACAAAAACCATTTTTTAAAACCATGTTTTACAAGCAAAACAGTAGCGCACCATGCTCTTATTTGGCCGGCAGTGAAGAGCGTTGGTCCAACGCACTGTCGCAACACCCCTGTTAGTTCGGAGCAACCTTAATGCCCCATTTCCCAGTAAGTGACAGTAAGAGCTAATTTTGTGTGTGTGTTAGCTACATTTCGTGTCTTTAGCATTTCTGGTGCATTCATTTGTCAGATAGGACAAGTGGCTCTTTCCGCAAGCAATTTTTGGAAAGCGATTTCATTTTTCTAGCAATTTTTAGCGTGTAATTATTAGCAAGCTGCTACCGGAAAATTCTTAAACTAATTAAATGGTACAAAATCGTTCGTCGTTGCATTGAAGGATGCGTACGTACCCTCTTTGTACACCATAGTTTGTGTGGATATTTATTTAAGCATGCTAGGGAGAACAGTAAAGTGCCAAAGATTGTGTAGAGAGGGCGCCTGGTGTTTTACCTGTGGTTTCCTGATCGCTCCGTGCGTAAGGAGGAAACAGATCGACAGCTCTGGGGCCAAAGTGCATGAGTTTTAAAGAGGTCCACAAACACAATCCCCGGTAGGGCGAGTGGGGGGGGGGGGAGGAGCGTTTGACATTATAATTGCGTGAGCCTAGTTTAGTAATTTAAAGACAGGTATGAGATAACCAGGGAAGGAGCCAAATTGCAAGACCTACTAGGAAGTTTCAACGAAAAGTAATCAATACGGCAGCAATAATAATTTCACTCGTAACTGTATAAACTAAATGGATTTTCTTAAGAATCTACGAGACGGTCCAAGTGGTCCAAGTGGACGGTCCAAGTGGACGGTCCAAGTGGACGCGTTTGGTGTCTGAGCCCCTACTTGTGTGTACAGGCAAAGCCCGACACCCTTCCTTCCATACCCATTTCCACACTTAAGGACCCCTGCGTACACAGCGGCCAAGCTGCGCGGCCAGGTCGCTGCGGCCAACGAGAATGCTTACGGTGTATGTAGCAACGCGCACTTGGCCGCAGCGACCAGCCTGTCGCGGCCACTGGGATCCGACCGGCGTGCAGGCGGCCACAGGGCGACCATACTTGCTTAGGGTTCATTTTTCATCACGTGATCCCAGAATTATGAATGAAAAACGGACGTGGCCACGCAGCCTGTCACCATGGCCGCGACGACCACTGTCCACGCGACCTGGCCGCTCAGTGCGCAGGCGGCCTAACTCCGACATCACGTTCAAGGTCCGGACTTTCGTTAATCTTTCTTTCGCTATTCAAAATTTTTAGCGCTTTCGTTGTAGATTTCTCCCCTCCCTCTCCCGTCCACTCCTCCTACTTTCCCTCTGTCTCGCTATTGCTTATCAGCGCCTCAAGAGTCAAAACGTTTCCCTAAAGCGCGGGCCCGCGTTCCGAACCTTTCTCTACTGAATCACGGGTTCGGAGTCAGCGTCTCAAGTCCCGACTTCGATCAGGACTTGAAAGACGAGTTCGGGCCCGGACCTGAGTCGGAGTCCAGTGTAGAAAGGTCAGGCTCGGGCCCAGGGCGGATCCGGACTTTTTCCCCAGTGTGGACACCCTAGCCCTACGTCCAGTCCGGACCTGTAAGACGAAATTACTTCGCATGTGAGCCAGTTTGGCTTTCTAAGTACCTTTGCACAGGTAGCTACGAGCACTGGGGCGTTAGATTCGATAGGCGTCTTGGTCCCAGCAGTACATCTCTGGCTTCTTGCAGACCCAGGTTCGATCCTGGTGATGGGAAGTGTGTACGTACTGGTTTTTCTCCAGTTGCTTCTCGCCCGTTGCACGAGGGTTTCCTCCGGGTACTCCAGTTTCCTCCCTAATGCGACAAAAAGCAACTGTAATAATGGTGGTACTTCTTCCAATTCACATCCGCCGCTTGGGTCTTTGGGTGGGTGGATGCCTCGTGCAGCGTCTCTTTCTTTTTCTATTGCTTAGTGTATACCGCCTAACACGAATTAAACACACAGAAAAGCAAGCCTAAATACGGAAGTAAACAGTCTGCATTAAAGACTGGCATTATAAGAACACAAGTCACACTAATTTGAGAAAGAAAAACACGACAACTGCCCCGACTGGGAGTCAAACTCTGGTCTTCCCGCTTACCAGCCGGGTGACTCTAACTCATGTGCAACCGGGGCGGGTACTGGCTACAGGCTCCAGCCGAGCTAAGTAGCAGTACAATCTTTCTCAGTGGTGACCTAGAGATCACAAACACACATACAAGGAGGGAAAGCAACTTGCTTTTTGCCCTCCACATTAGAAATAATGTGAGCATTAAAAAAAAGAATAATGCCCGTTTGAGCAATATCGTGACCTGATATAGAGCAGTGACACGACGTAGTATTATTGTATATAACTCTATGGTGGAGCCGTAATGGGTTAGCTGCAAGGGGCACTGCAGAGAGAAACAGAAGGGCGTCATACTGAAGCCGATGCTGTGAAGAGTGATTTCTTAGACCTAACACGCGCGATTTTTGTTGTTGGAGAAAACAACGTTATTTTAAACCTAAGAAATCCGCTCTTCCGTTGTTTTTCCCTCCATTTTTATGTAGTGCACCTTGTATGCCCTCCAAAACCCATACTGGTGCCAATCTGGTGCCAATATGGCGGCAAATGTCACTGCTCTATAGCAATGGTTAAATAATGCTTTAACGATTGTTGAACGTATTGCCCTTAGTTTTCGCATAACGCCCAAAACGGGGCAATATGTTTAACAATAGTTAAAGCATTGTTCAACCATTGTTGGCTACAAAGTGTGGCATAACTCTGCATTAGAGTTATCTAGATAACTCTGCAACTCTGCATTATATAACTCTGCATTAGATTACACTCCATCTGGTAGCGTGTAACTAACTACTGTGATAGTTCCACGAGTGTGGGAGAAAAAAGGAAACCCTTTCGACCAACCCTTCATTAAAATTTTGCATGTAGTTTACCCTACGGTTGCATTCGAATGTAAAGCAGTTGACAAGTAATGTGCCATAAATAGAAGCGGTTGGTCCTATACCAGGTCAAACGAACGTAAAAACCATTGACTTTAACTGCCGCTTTACGGTCCGCCACCGCAATATTACGACATAATTTTGCGACAAGAATCCGACTTTTAGTGTAAATAAATTCCGTGATCGACGTCCTTTCGCAAGATTATTCCATAGAGCCGGCGAAATGTTTAACCTCGGGTCTTCCTTGCAAATTCAAATGACGCACATTTTCAAACTAAAACCTTTCAAAACCCATCACATATTTGTCGCCCTTCGTACATACCCAACGACTGAATAAAGTTTCCCAACTTTAACGCCAATAAAGCCACATTATTTATGGGCGGCGCTGCGTACATGCGTCAGCTTAACATTAAATCAGCCGTATCGAAGGGAACATGGCCGGGTTTATTTGTTTTTCGTGACAAATGATGGAGAGGCACGCGTTTGTGGCCACACGGCAACCATCGACGAGTTATGGCTTAGTCAACATGGTTGGACGGCGTGTTTCAAGTTACTGGTTAAGGTTTGTGAAAGGGGAACTGGTAACTGAATATTGTCATTGAAGTTGCGGGGGGGGGGGGGAGTGAGAGGAATACTAAACTTCCTTGCTCGAGTCATTCTTGTTAAAGCACCCTAACCCTTTGACTTTCGGCATTATTTTCTCTAGTGTTAGTCATGCAGAGCGCAGTGATGAATTCAACAGCAACAAAATTCGAACTTGAAATCAGTTGGAATGCTTGAGTGAGGTTGATACATCTTGATGACTATAGATTAGTGATGTGCTGAGTATTCGGTAATTATTCGGTATTCGGTCTATTCGGCCAACAATTCAAGTATTTGGTATTCGGCCGAATATTGATTTTGGCCAAACAGTGATATTCGGTATTCGGCCCAACAGTGTTAAGATTTGTTGCTATTCGGCCGAATATTTTCGTTAGTATATATTTATGCAATTGTGTTAATGAAGAGCATTTAGCTATAAGCATTTAGTTTTTGGTTTGTGAGGAGTTGTCTTCTGACATTCATACAATATGGAAAAAAAGATCAAATATGTTTGATTTGCAGGCATTTGGCAGAGCATTCGGTTAAGTATTCGGCCGAATAATTCGGTATTCGACCTATTTGGCCATTATTCGGCATAGGACAGAATAATTCGGTATTCGGCCGAATATGTAAATTGTTTGGTGCCGAATATTCGGTTTTCAGTTTTGGGCAGTTTAACTGTTCGGTTGTGTATTCGGTATTCGGCAAGTTAACTATTCGGTTGTATAATATTCGATATTCAGCAAATTTTGTATTCGCTGCCTCCCTGCTACAGAGAGCTGCTAGCATTGGTGGAGGGATACGGGATGGTAAAGCGGTTCGAATATAAGGCGTATTGTGGTTATGGGCTCACAAATTCAACCAGAATAAACGGACACAATTATAAGGCGGATGACTTTCACCCAAGCTTCTGACAAAATTCTGTTACCAATATAGTTGGTACCATAGCACAGCCAATGCTAATTCAGAATCGTATTTTTCTTGATATAGGTTTTTTTTTTCAAACTGTGGATTCCATAACTGACTTTTCAGTAGCACCAACGAATAGCGCTCCACAAATCGGTTCGAATAAAGTATTCAAACTTCAAAATGGGTCAAAATTTGGGCCAGTTATGGATTTGAACGCGAATATAAGACGAAAATAAGACGGATATAAGATAAGAAATAAGCACGCTTGCAAGTCAAAAGGCTATACAGCAAAGAGTACAGGATTATGAGTTCCTGGCCTGCTAACCTGGGTTCGAGTTCTGATCGAAGCAGGTGTTTATTGCCTTCTGCTTAGACTAATGTATTTTATGATTAAGGTAGGAACACCGAATATAGTCAATAAAAAGACAAGCCAAAAGGTGCACAAGCACACACTAAATAGCGACGTTTCGGAAGACTTTCATTCCGGTGTCAAGCAGAAATTTTCTTAGCAAAAGCTAAAAGTCAACATAAAGTGATTAAAAGTGATCAATAAAATAAAATATAAAGTGATTAAAATGAACCATAACAGCCCAGAATCTACACATGGGTGCCTAGAGCTCTCCCTGACGAAAGGATGACGTTTTCCCTGCTGCAGCACCCATGTGTGCACCATTGTGCACCTACGTGCACTTGTGCACCCATTTGTGCACCCATGTGGGCACCGATGTGTAGCGTCTCCGCTGCAGGGTTCATTTTAATCACTTTTATTTTCGATTTTATTCTGCCTGTTTCTTTGTTTAGAATGGGAAACCATTCATGCGCAAAGCTTTTAGCGTTTGCTAAGAAAACTTTTCTGCACAACGGAATGAAAGTACTCCGAAACGTCACTTTTTAGTGTATGCTTGCGCAACTTTTGACCTATTTTTTTTTATTTATTATTATTTAAGTTTATTTGGTTTGAGCCTTAAGTCAGCCGAAGCAACTTAATGCTTGTATGGCTGTACCGGCTCAATTTTGAACATCACCAGACTTTCAGAGAAGAAGAAATATCTGGTAAAGAGAGGTGCCAACCCGGGGATTCGATCCGGGAAACCTCCGGTCATAGCGACCGAAAGTTAGTCCAGAATTTGCCGGAATAGTTCCCATAGCTACTGAAGGAGCATGGTAGCCTCTCACGCTACCCTGGCCGGCTGTCCTAGCGGCGTCCTTGCCAAGTTCCTTGTTCCAGGAGTTCGACCAGATCCGTAAACCTCCAGCAAACAGGCTGAGCTCTCTCACCGCTCAACCAGGATGACCACATATTGACTAATGTATTCTGAAATGGCCAGTCTTTGATGCTGTTTGTTAAGCCAACCTTCTACTTTATGATTCGTTGCTTACGTATTGTTTGAACCTTCGTAAACAATGACGAAAAAATAAAAGCATCACACATAATGGGACCAAAATGGCGTACAGCTAAGGATGACGAGTTTATTACTGAAGAGAAATGAAAGTTTATTACTATTATTTTACTGAGAAAATATTTGTTTTCTTTCCTTAAAACTAGGACCTCACTCAACTTAGGCGGAAGAGACCACAACGTTCTACTAACTAAATACACAAACCAAAGTTTTACTCGTTGATGAATTGTCACCGACAAACAAACCACAGATCTATACAGTGTATCTCACTTACAGGAGTGTAAATAAGAAGCACCTGAGTGAGATAATTTTTTTAAAAGCCTTTAAGTGCACAAATAAAACAAAACAACGTTTTGGAATTTTACCTGTGCCCGTCATCAGGTTTCAGCTAAAATTAAAACATTGCAAAAACTGCAAAAACTGCACAACTGCAAAAACTGCTCAGCATCAAAAGTTGTGTGGGTGAATAGTGGGTGTTGATTGTTTACATTTTTATGTGGGAGAGTGTGTTTGTATGTTACTGCTTTGGAAAAAATGTTTATTGGTTTTTTCCCCCCTTTTAGCCCTAATGATGCCTTATTGGGCAAAAGCGCTTGGCTACATTAAATTTGAAGGTTGCTTGATGGCTAAAGCTTAAACGAAGCAAGCAGTCTGCATTAAAGACTGGCCTTGTGAGGAAACACAATGCACTAGTCTGAGAAAGAAAGAAAGAAAAGACAACTGCCCCGACTGGGACTCGAACCCAGGACTTCCCGTTTACTAGCCGGGCGCTCTAAAACTGCGCTAGCGGGGAGGGTACTGGCTACAGGCTCCAGCCAAGCTAAGTAGCTGTTCAATCTTTCTCAGTGGTGACCTAAAGGTCACAAACATACATACAAGGAGGTCACCACTGAGAAAGATTGAACAGCTACTAGCTCGGCTGGAGCCTGTAGCCAGTACCCGCCCCGGTAGCGCAGTAGTTAGAGCGCCCGGCTAGTAAACGAGAAGTCCTGGGTTCGAGTCCCCGTCGGGACAGTTGTCTTTTCTGTCTTTCTGTCTTTCTCAGACTAGTGTATTGTGTATCATCAAAAGGCCAGCCTTTAATGCAGACTTGCTTCGTTTATCCTTTACCTTGAGATTTCTTCATTATTGGCTAAAGCTTCTCCTTTAAGAAAAATGTACACAGTTCCACACACTGCCCGGTTTGAATAAACTATCCTACTGCCAACGCCACAGGACACTTGAGCTAAGAAGATTAAAGGCAGACTTGATCCTGACATTTAAGATTGTCCACGGCTTACTCCTCCCACAAGATCTGCCACTCTTTGAATTCAGTACCAATATTCATACCAAGGGCAATTGCGTCAAGCTCGTGACCCCCCTCCCCCCCCCCAATTTAAACTTAACTGTAGAAAGTCTTTCTTTTTCCTTAGGGCGATTCCATTGTGGAATTCACTTAGCAACTGGATTATCGGCTTCCTCCGTAAACGTGTTTAGGCAACTGGTAAATGATTGATGCCTTAATAAGGCCTTTCTGTTGCCACCAGAACACTGTCCCTGATTATTTTGTTGTTCTGAATTTTGTGACTAGGGTGCCGTCACCCTTTTTCTTTTGTTGTTTTAAGTATGTTTTCATTCATCTTTGTATGCGGTAGGGAGTTAGTGGTAACAACTTGGTAACATTTCCTATCATATTGTTGCATATATATAAAGCAATAAAGTTTTTTATTATTATTATAAAGTCCACATATTCCCTTACAAAAAAACAGAATACGGGAGGCGAAGCAGTGAGTCCTGTCTTCCTTTTCGGCAATTCAAGCAAGAAAGACACGGATCGTACAAATGCCAGGACCACGTGGGCTTCACGTCAAGTCTACTTTACTGGGGTCAGTTTGCATATTTTTTCTCACATTTCTTTTCTTACTAACTTCTTGAGTTTAAGTGTTTCCAAGATTGGAAAGTATTCTTCAATATATTTATACAGTAGTCAGGGACTACGGTTATGCACTGGTGGCTGATGTGTGAAAATAAATAAGGATTCTGGATTGGTGCTGGCCCTGGTGTTTTTTTTTTTTCAGTAAACAGAATTTGGACTCTGTCCAGTGCAGGGGTGTGCCCGGTTGATAGATGGCTTATGGGGTGAGGTACCTTTTGCAAAACAGTGTTGAACTAGGAAATTTGAAGTTAGATGTGTGGACCGTGATCCTATTTCTAAGTTTCTGAAGGCCCTGTCCGACGTAAGTGGCTGAGCATGTAGTTTCACCGCATGGAATCCGATAAAATGTATTCCTGGTGCATAATGCGTCGTCTGCTCTTTTCTTGTTGTTGATTGCTCTGAGTGAGATGCGTTAGTGACCAATAAATATGCGCACAGCCCAAAAATGGTGCAAGATACCCACAAAACAAATTTGTGACAGTAATGAGAAAACCATTGGGAATCAGATGGGGGAAACGTCAATCAACGCCTGAACCTGCGTGGTCAAGAAATGTGGGCAGAGCCGAATGTATCCCAAATGATACAACTTGCCCGTAAAACAAGTTTGTGACAACAACGAGAATTCATTAGGAATCAAGACAGGCAAACCCACGATTTCCTTTGTGAACTTTTATACAGGTTGGTCAACAAATCTGGGCACAGCTGAATGTGTCCACAGTGATACCCCCTCTGACCTTCAGTTTTGCCCACTGTATCGGACTTACATTCTCAGATGTCCTGGCTTACGGTTTTTCTATTACTAGACTTGTTCCTGAATTTCCGTTTATTTAATTTTCATTTAATGAACCTTGAAAGGTGTGGCACCAAAACGCCACTCTTTTAAGTGTAAAGGTTTAATGAAAATCTACATTATTAAAACCGTATGAGGTGTGTATGCGTGTACCAGCTACTCCTCTTGAACTAAGGCACCTACAAAACTGAGAGTAGGACCAAATGAGAGATAACTAAATTGCGCTTCCGTTAGGCCTGTTTTGTCGTTGTAATTGATTTTATGACCGCAAAATACGCGAAAAAACCGTCAAAAATAACGTCAATCCTCATGACGTTTGTTCATGACGTCATAGTTTGTTCGTGAAAAGTTTATTCTGCCTGAACCAACTCTGTCCTCCCAAAGTAAACTTTGCATGATAAAACTATGACGTCATATTTGGCATCAGCACGAAGTAACAGAAACACGACGCATTATAACACACGGATCTCAAAATCAGTATAGGAAATCAAAATTCACTTTGTTTTCGGGCCAGCCATTGTTAACACATGTTATGAACTTTAAAATTGCAGTTCAAAGTACGAATGTAGAAATAAACTTGTCTGCCGAAAAAAAACTTATTATTAAAACTGGGTTTGCTTCAAGTGACTGATGCACGGAAAAAAGGCAGACCTGTTGGGTTTAAAAGGTTGCCAAACATTCCGTTTTTGAAACACGAAAGTGCGTGGATTGAACGAGCAAAGTGAGCAATTACCACGTAAACTAAACCTTTTTCAGTGAGCTTCTCGCTTCCGTAGCAATCTTTCAATTGCTGTCACCTTCGTAGGGGGCTTACCTCGGGAGGAGTAGACGAACAAACGTACAAACAAACAAATTGTATGTTTTGAATGATGTATACGAAAAAATGCAGGCGTGCTTAGGAATGAGGACGAACTGTGAGCAATAACTGCAATCTGTTTGCGTCGAAATAATCAGTACATCGGTTGTGCCATGCTCTTGGAATCAAAGAAATGAAGTGAAGCATGAATCGACACCATTGGAGTGAGCGAAGCGAACAATATACGGCTAGTGTAAATTATTTAATTTAAAATAAAGGGGATGGTGGCGAAATTGTTGAAATGTAAAGCATGTGTGTATAGCGCTATCCCAATAAAACTGTATTTACAACAGATGCAATAATGTACAGCTGGTAGGTATGCAAATCATGTAAAAACCCTATAAGAGTAAAGTTCCCCATCACGTTTTGGCCATAGAAAGTAGTGATATCAGAGCCAAAATGGCTGCCACCAAGTTTGTGGTCCGAACCGCGATCACTCAAGCAACTGACAACACCGAGGTTAATATTGAGTGATCAGGGATGAGACGGAAAACTTGGTGGCAGCCATTTTGTCTCAGATATCACTACTTTCTATGGCCAAAACTTGATGGGTCCCTTTACCCCTATGGGGTTTTTCTATGATATCACCCCTTTTGGCCGTGTAGCAGATATACCATCCAAATGTTCACCTATTGAACTACATTCTCCTGATGTACCCAAACCCATTCTGTCCTTCACTCATTCTAGGATCTCTCTTCTCCCCATCCCAGACCATTTTTCTCCTCCCTACCTACCCCCCGACTCTTGAGCTGGCGCGGTTCCTAGGTGTCATTCTTTGTTTTTCAGTTGCCTACCTCAGGAGCCGATTAAGTCACCATTGATTTGTCGAGGACCCAGATCGAAGAGCCCAATCGATTGATTTCTTCCCTCTCTCGAACCAAAGTGCAGGTTCGGAACCACCGATCGTTTCTTCTGCCCTCCTCCCTGACGAATCCCACGGGTTTCTGGAAACAGATATCCTGCGACGCCGTCTCGTTTATCACGTGCAGCGCGAGAGTCCTCCAACCCGGCTTGCACCCCACCGCGCTCTTTTAGAAGCAACGTCCTTTACGCACGCCCCAAGGCTTTTGTCACCCTTTTTTCACATTTCGCCCTCCCGTGGATTCGTGGGAAAGCGAGCGGGTGTGTGCGTGCATCGAAAAGGAGCTTCCTAAAAGGTTACGTATCTTCTGCAAAAAAAAATTTTTCGAGGAAAAAAATTCGTCTTCGTTGTAGATGAAGTTTTATTAATATTCGTTTAAGCTGTAAAGAAAATAAATGTGGGGCATTGTGTGACGAATTCGTGTGTAGAACTGTAAAAAAATTGAAATTGTGTATGTAAAAAAAAAAACCTAACGGAAAGCCAGGGGTTCGGTTAAAAATCTTAAATAAGTACAGATGTATTTCATTTTTCGATGCTTTATGGGCATAGACGTCAGGTTTCTTGGAGAAGGAATTGAACTGTCGTCTTTTTAAGACCGTAGTCCGAAGCCCAAACACTCAACCTAACCTGACAGCCATAAGTAAATGCTATAGGAAGCATGTGACACCCGCACATTTACGTCTGAAAAAAGCTTTACTTCCGGGTAATTGCCTGACAATATCAGGGTTCGTGTACGGCCTTGAATTCCTTGAGAAGCCTTATACTTGATAACCGAAAATTCATGGCTAGAAAAACGTTAAAAAAATTAGAATTTTTGTTGTATGTGCCTTGAAATGGCCTTGAATTTTTCGAGTGTACTTTGTTTGGAAAGGGGCGAATGCCGCAACGGTATAAAATTAAATAAATAAATAGAAATAATTTGTCAGTCGAATCCATTTTTTTTTATGAACGATTCTGCCCTCTGATTTTACTTGAGACAGAAAGAGAGAGGTGCCGTACGGGGCAACCAGTCTTTTTTCCAGAAGGGCAAGTGCTGTCCTCTGACCAACTTCCAAAACCACCAGACATGCACTAAAAAAAAACGTTCGTTGCTGAGCACAGTTTGATACTGCCAAAACACAGCCCACTCGATACAGCCATTGCAGGCCAGTCCAAAGGCAAAAACGAGGGGCAAAACTACTTAATCCTTGCTTGTACACATTTATTACGTAGCAGATGTTCCTATACGTAAACTCATTTTTTTCACCTTTCGTTAAAAACTTGTCCGCTCAAACGAAGTGACATCATCTTGAACGCTAATGAGGGATTGCGGGAGCTAAGTAATCGCAGCAGCTCACAGAGGAAGTTGATTTTTTACGGAATCGTGAGCATGCGCGAAGCACATTTTATCGACTGATTCTGGATGGATGATCGATTGGCTTTGGATGGAGCCGTCATTCGCGTTGAAAAGTGACGTCGTTTCCCTCATCACACACTTTTGGAACGTTCTGTTGTGGTTTCTGTGCATCGAAGGTAACAAACTGTCTTTAGAAGAGTGTGTATGGTTCGCGCACAGGTTGGTCGTTTTGGAAGACCGTCTTAGTTCCTGTATTTCTCCTTCGTCGTTGTCCATTGGTAGGATGGAGGCGCAATGTTTGTCATTGTTTACGATGGGTTAGCTTCTTCCTGCAAACTAAAAGCACTATGGTGCCAACGATGACATATTTGGCAAAATACTGGAACTTAAAAAAGCAGTTTTGTACCTGTGCAAAGAGCCTTTAAATTGGTTGTAAGCCAGCGTTGAAACGTCTTGAAAAAGCCTTGAAAATGGTTTCGTCTGTTACGTACGAACCCCACAGTGATATCATGCAGAGAAACGAAACTTCAGTGAGAAGATGATACCATCCGTGATACCGTCGTACAATCCGTGAACTGCCGGGAATTACAGTGTGTGGCCATCCAGACGGAAAAAAAAAGACGGTTAAAGCAGTTGACGTGTTACTCAGAAGAGACGGGTTCGATCCCCGGCTCATGATGCGGGGATTATTAGTTCGTGCTATCGCTCCTCCAAATCCACAGTTAAGGGACAAGGTGGACATAAAACGTATAGGACCAAGTTAAAGGTTGGGGTTATTCTAAATTAGAAACCAAACTGATGAAACGAGGCCTAAAGTCGTGGTTCAGTTTTGGTGGTGTTTTAATAATCAAATTGAGCGATGTTAAGCTCTGGCTCGCCTGGTTGATGGGGCGACTCATGCCTTAGCTTGGGGCCTAAAATAGAATACCACAAATGTTAAGCTTACTCGGGGTTAGCTAAAATGATGGCGGATTTTGGGCTATGGTTCAGTTATACAGGTAAGGGTTGGTATTATGGGGTTGTAGTGGAACACTGACAACAGAATTGGTCTGGGTTGAGTTTAAATTTGGGGAAACAGGATAAAATGGAAAATTTCTAATTAAGATTGCCAGAATCCCCTTTGGATCTAAGATGTTGGAGGGTTCGTGGTGGAATGAATTCAAGGTTAATAACTAATTGCTGGGAGCACCAGGCAGAAGACCAAGCGAGCTCGAGCCATTACGATTGATGTCAAACACTAAGTACAGACAATTCACAGCTACACATTGTTACAACAATTGATTAAATAGAATCATCTCAACTAACAATGAATATTAATTTTGAAGTGACAATGGGTCATTACAATTTGACGTCACGTGGATCTTGGACTAAGCAGATTTCACCAATGACGTCATCAGCGTAACCTTGCTGCGGTGGTACAATTCAACGTTGAAATCTTGAATAAACTCGCAACAATGATAGCACGTGACTTTTCGTCAAAAACGGGAAAGCCAAAGGCTCACAAGAAAAAACTAAATACAGATGCAAACCTATTTACGTTGCCTTTTGGACTTATACAGTATATATACTACTCCAGAGCACCGAAAATATAGGTTTTGCTCACATCCTTTAAAACATGCCACATAATGACCTGACGTTAGTGAAGGTTTCTTACATCCACATTTTTATTGTTTAGTCTGGTTAACAATTGTTAGTTTATATAAAAAAAAAAAAAACATTATTTGGTTTTAATCTGGGTTTATCAAGTTTGATCCGGTTTGTGTTCCGGAATATCACCAATGTTTTAGTTTTGATTCCGAATGCATTTTCGAACACAACTTTTTTTTCAGCAGATTTCGCCTGTTACAGCAGCCAGCAATTTATGCCTCAAATTTATAACTTTTCGTCGTTACAGTGTCTTTCAGAACTTCATTTTGTGTCATGTCCAATCCGAACATTTCATCATTTCGATTTCTTTGATATTGCTGTTGTTCATGATTCTCGATTTCCATTCGCTTAACTGTTTCATTTGCCTGCTTACATTCTTGCTTGTCTCTTTCAATTTGTTGTAGTCGTGAATTCAATTTCTTTCTTTCTTTTTTTGTATTTTGATGTCTTTGTTCTCTTCTTTCATTTCTTCATACTTCTGATTGATGATTCTCTAAAGCCTCGTTTCCTTGGCGAAATATATCTTCTGTTGGGTTATTTTCATTTTCATTCTTATTTTGTGTATGGGGTGGCAGTTTTGTTAGTTCTTCAGTAATTTCATCTTTTTCAATTGTTTGTCTTCTCCATAACAACTTAATTGCAGCAGACTTTTGACCCCAGATGGTTCTACGTAGCCTACTCCAGGGCACTGAAAATATAAGTTTTGCTTACATCCTTCAAAGCACGCCACATAATGACCTGACGTTGGTGAAGGTTTCTTACATTAAAAAAAAAAACATTATTTGGTTTTAATCTGGGTTAATCAAGTTTGATCCGGTTTGTGTTCCGGAATACCACAAGTGGTCTAGTTTTGATTCCGAATGCATTTTCGAACACAACTTTTTTTTCAGCAGATTTCGCCTGTTACACCAGCCAGCAATTTATGCCTCAAATGCTGCACGCCAAATCACTGCAAAAAATTCATTCAGCCATCCCAAAGTTTCTAATATTGTTTTTGGGGTAGCCTACTCATTTGCAACATAGCATCCTCCATGGGTTCACATGGCACCATTACTGTTTTGTAGAAGACCAAAATCTGGAGCTCTCAAACCATGCCACACCAGTCCGCCATGAAACCCGTAATAAGCCCATAATAATATAATATTAGTAAGTGTTTATTGTCGATACACTCTGCATGAATTACATTGGTATTTGCATACGCAAAATTTACAAGTTCATATTAGCGTTCGGTAAAATATCATTAGTAGACCAAATCAACATGCAGCATCGCACTACAATTTTAACATTATCGTTTTTGGTAGATCAATTAACATCATTGTGAGTATCATCACAAAGTAAATATCATAACGCTATTTACTTAATTAAATAATAATAATTTATTCAGTTTATACTCAGTTATACACAGACTACAGCACTATAGCCAATATGTGCATATACAGCCAATATATGCATGAAGCCAACATGGCTTATATGTGCACTGAAAATTCAAATATTTACAAATAATTTCAATATACTACAGCTTTCCAGTGAGTTCATACATTCCATTAGTCAATTATAGAAGCATAACATAGCTTAAAAGCCATTTTCTTATAACCATTTTAATATTCCCTCTCGTTATTTTCTTTGTAATGTCAAAGGGTATCTCATTAAGGCTTTTGCCGTACGAATTTCACCATGTTGGTGCTTGCAACCAAGCAGAAAGGTTTCGACCCGTTCTGTATGTTTTCTTTTGATACAGATTGTCAAGTAAACATTGTTAATTTGAGCCGTTTATTAAATCTTAAAAGACTGTATTTAAAACAAAAATATATCTTTTGTCGTTAAGTTGTGTGAATTTCCGAAAAGCACTTTAGTTGCTTTAATTAGGGTTTGCGGAAATCTTTCAATATAGTTTCAATTGTTGATCCAAACACATGGTACATACATATCGTACATGGGGAAAGTAGCCCGGAGGTGTAAAGAATTTTTTTTTAATTTCGATGCCAAAAGTTTTATTTATTAGGAAGAGAGTATGAATAATTTTACCTAAATTTTTCTTTAACTTTCGATATGCGAATAAAATTTCCAATTTTCGTCAGTTGAAGATTTCCAAGTAAACGTATTCATCCAAGTAATTTGTGGGCAGTTGTTACCCAAATGACGTTACTCACACAGTTTTCATTGTGCGAGCAAATTATACATTTTTTTTTAGTATGGGAGGCCGCCACATGCATGATATTGTTTTTTTTTCGTTATAAATCAATAATTCATTATTATGTAGTATTATTAAAATCATATTGCAGATTAATGCCCACCTTTTCTTGTTTCTGATCCATTGAAACCATAAGAATATCAGCACAGCATGTAGGGTAATTTTACACTGAACTTCTTCATCGAGCAAATCATTTAACTATATTATAAAGAGTAGAGGATCAAGAATTGATCCCTGCGGTACCCCTTATTGAACGATGCTTCAATCACTTTGAGAAGCTGCAATTTTTAGAGAACTTTGTCTATTATGCAGTAATTTGCCAGGATGTGATGCATTTTTCCTGTAATGCCAATATTTGATAATTTATTGTACAACATTGTTTTTCTCGATCGTATCGAAGGCTTTTTTTTAGATCAATAGAAATAATACAAATATGTTTGCTTTTATTAAATGCATTCAAAATATCATTGCTGAATACATTAAGTGCATAAAGAGTTCCTATTCCCTTTCTAAACCCAAACTGATTTCCATTTAAAAGTAGAAATTTGTTTAGAAATTTAGGAATACAGTTCGTAAAATATTTCTCATTAATTTTATTAAGGTCAGGAAGCAAGGCAATTGGTCGATAGTTACAGTATATATTTTCATTTTTTTATTTTTTATAAATAGGCCTTATTATTTGTTTTTTAAGTTCGTCAGGCCACATAACAGTGTCAATGAGGGCATCTATTAAAATTGTCATAAAGTCGGCAGTCTGTTCCACGCCGCTCTAATAAAAAGCCATCATGACCAGTCGATTTATTTAGTTGTAAGTTTAATCTTCAGGTTTCATGTTTAGGCTTCAGGTTCCAGCCGTGCTTAGTAGCTGTTCTTCCTTTCTCAGTGGTGATCTAAAGGTCATAAAAAAAACACAAGGGCAGATTTTAATGCAACCAGTTTTTAATGCGCACTATTTGCTTCGTTGACCGTTATCGCTGGTGATTTAGTCTTTGTTTCAAACGTGCATAAAGGGTTTTTACGCTGCAGTCTTTCTTCGTTGCTTTGTCTGGTCACCATTAATTTACATTCTTCAATGTTCCGTTATTCCCCACATCCCTATAAAAAAGTACGTAAACGTCCTTACTCGATCCCCAAATCTCCTATTAGCTTGCGAAAAAATGGAATGATGCTTCTCCTCCTTTTTGTAAGGTTTGAGATTATCTTTCCATTTTCGAGGTACTCAACGTTGTTATTACCCTTTCCCAATACATGTACACACTTCCTTATCCGGTAGAGGATATCTCACCCAAGAAGGGTGAACAAGAGACCTTCGTGATGCAGACGACCTTCCAGGACGCAATGTAAAAATGGGCACTTTACCGCGTAGGCCAATAGCATGCCAAGTGTTGAAAGCCCGTATTAGCTTTTAAGGCCGGGACTCGCGTCTAGCGTGTCCGGCTTCGGTTCCCTGAAGGGCAGTTTTCTCAAGCAGTTTGGGATCCTGAAAGAAGAAAGTAATGACTTGGTGCACAAACCACCTCCAAGTCCACGCGAACGGGTCTCGTCGGTCTGCGAGAGCGTGATTCTGCATTCTTCTCTGGCCTCTTTACGTGAGTGGGTAAGGTGGACGTGGGACCCATAACGTCGTGCATTTCTAAGACGATGAACCCTGAGGGTGATCAAAGTTTTGTTTATGCATTCTGATGTTGTTCTGCAGTCGTGTTGAAACGCCCAATTTCAATATATTTGCTCAGGATGAAATGGGACTGTATGCTCTCTGTTCAAGCTCGAGCTACGGACTGTACGCAATTAACAAAAAAAAAAAAGAACAATGGAATGTATAAAAATTAAACAGAGAAGGACGAGTTGATCTTTATACTTAAAGAGTCAAAACAGTGAAGCAAGGAAGATCGAGTCCGCATTTAGATTGTAGAATCAAGTAGTGAAGATCGAGACAGCCTTTAGACTACAGCATTAAGACACTGAAGCAAGGAAGGACGAATCAGCCTTTAGGGACTAGTCATTACGTATGTCGGGGGGGGGCTGGAGGAAATGAAAATGTGACCACCAAATTTTCGATGATCCCCCCTCTCGAGACCTAAAAAAAAATCTTGACCCCACCCACTCAAGTTTCAAAATAATGTGACCCCCCCCCCCACCAAAAAAAATGCGTTTTTCGTATACCTGATAGACTGTCTGCAGATGATTATTGTACCCAAGAGTAGTGCTACAGCCAAATTAAGTACGTACCTCTCCACACCTACAGTTACCATTAGTACATTAGTTGTCTGGAAAAGTGTCTCATTTTTAACGAAAAGACATGTTGGGTTTAAAATGTTCTATAAAGTGGTCCTTACACCCATCTCTTGTCGACACTCATTCAATAAGTATGATCAACACACTGTTTGCTTGTATGACCGCATCCATAACATAGTCAGCACCTGACAGACAGAAGAAGCCAAGAAACTAGGTGCCAAGTTTTTCTACAAAGTTCTTTATAAAAACTATACGTGCAGTAATGGTAGTAATAGCTTCAAAACCTTGTAAACACTCACATCATGGGGTGCCTGGGGGGGGGGGGGGGCTTGCCCCCAGTAGCTGAGGCGTTTTTAGAAATTTTGACTGCTGAAAGTGCCATTTTTGAGGTCCAAAAATGACTTTTTCGTCCAGTTGGTCAGTACGTTTTTGACCCCCCCCTTGACGGGACATGAGAAATGTATGACCCCCCCTCGAGTGGGTCCAAAAATGTCATGAACCCCCCCCCCCAATTTCCTCCCTCTACCGGCGATAAATAATGACCGGTCCCTTGGACTATTCACTCAAAACAATGCAACATGGGAGAAAGAATCAGCTTTTAGACTGTACCATCTAAATAAAGAAACAATGGCGCTGTAGTTGGCTTTTAGTAGCAATACTATAACCATGGACTTGTATACTACCACAGTATGCTTCATGATATAACAAAACAAAGACGATGGAGTCGGTCTTTAGACTTACAGTCTAATTAAACAAAGCAGAATAAATCGGCCTTAGTACACCAGCACAACATGAGTAGATGATAATGTCAAGATCGCCATAATCCTGTTTGCAAAGAAGTATTTGCTGTTCACATTAAATCCTGGACTGGTTAATGCTGTCAAACCAGACTGTACGAACATTATTCTGAGCGATTTTAATTTGTCTTCGGTTAACTGGGAATCTCATACTGCAACTGAACGAACGCATCGCGATTTTCTCATGAAAACATCCATCTTAGGGATGTCTCAACTTGTTGATTTCCCAACCAGGGGAAATAATATACTGGACATCATTTGCACCGAATATGAGGCTTAATTTTTTGGGATTCAGCCCATGCCATGTATGGGCACTAGTGGCCATGAAATGGTAAGCTTTTAAGTCTATTGTCAGCTATCACCTGCGCGGTCAGTGGTGCAATCAATGGGTATGATAAATTTCGCCTCCTTGAGACAAAAGCTATCACGACTGAATTGGTCTCATTTTTTTGCAACAGTTGAATCGGATGCCAACAGTGCTTGGATTGTTTTCCACCAACTCCTCCTTGACTTAGTGGCGAGTTGCAGAGGAAAGCCTTACCACAAGGTTAGTAATGCTAAACATAGACCATATTTACCCAATCATATACGTAAACTGGATCGCAAAAAAATTGCTTGCCTGGAGGACTTTTAAAAATCTCCATCATTGCCTTCTAATCTCGCTTACGCCAAGTGCAGGGCGAACTATGCCACAGCGACAATAAATTGGCAAAATCAACTCGACTTGGCTGCTATCAGGGATGGTACTTTGTCCAGCCTTTTTCGGCTCTATAAAGTTAAAACCCGTACAACGCGTTCTCTACCACCATTTCTCCATAACGGTGATTTCGTGACCGAGAACTTGGATAAAGCCATCCTTTTAAACACAATTTTTTCTATCAAATGTTGTAGCTGATAACAATTTGTTTCCTGATGGAAACACTACCACCAGCAGCATCGACCAACTTGATTCTTGCACCTACATTGTGTTTACTTACGAAAATGTCACTAATGCACTGTCCTCTATCAAACCAAGTCATGCAATTGGCCAAGATGGCTTTTCAGCCTATTTTTACAAACAACTCATACATGAGGTAACTCCTGCACTCACATTTATTTTTAATTTGTCTATGGAAACATATTCTGTCCCAACTATGTGGCGAACGGCCAACATCACTCCCATTTTTAAGAAAGGTGATACTTCGAATCCGACGAACTATCGCCCCATTGCACTAACGGTGGTACCATGCAAAGTTATGGAGACGATCATTCGCACAGTTCTGTTAAACCACCTTGACGATAATCACCTTTTAGGCAGCGACCAGTTCGGCTTTTTACCTGGCCGGTCTGTTGTTATGCAACTTTTGCTGGCTCTAGATCAGTGGGCCTCTGTAATGGATCTCAGTGTACCTTCGGATGTGGTTTATTTTGATTTTTTTAAAGCATTCGAATCGGTTATCCACTCCAAACTACTCTACAAACTGTCACTTTTGTTAGTCGGTGGAAACGTCTTATCTTGGATAAATAATTTTCTAACTGGCCGATCTCAACGAACGATTACTGAATCTTCTTGTTCAAGTCTGTCTCATGTAGGAAATGGTGTACTACAGAGCTCCGTGCTTGGACCACTATTGTTTGTAATTTTCATTAACGACTTAGCACCTGGAAGCCTAGACAGTGCTAGGTCTTGTTTCAAATTTGCTGATGACATAAAATCGTGTTCTCACATTTCATGTTTCAACGATGGTTATTTTTTACAGTCTGGTGTGGGGTATATTCAGCAGTGGTCTGAGTTGTGGCAACTACCACTCTCTGATGATAAATGTTGTGTCTTCCATATTGGAAATTCCAACCCCCAACTTTGAGTGCTACCTCGCTTCGCACACACTTTCATCAGTGGACTCCGTCAGGGATTTAAGAATCTGGTTTTCAAAGGATCTTAAAACATCCTGCATTGCGCTAAAATCGCGGCTCAAGCTTATCGTCAATTAGCCATGGTTAGGAGATGTTTCGCAAAATCTGTAGTTGAGACCTTGGTTTGGGCATTCAGGGTTTATGTACGCCCCATCTTGGAGTATGCCAGCCCGGTTTGGCCTCCTTTTTTGCTTAAAGATATCGATTGTTTGGAGGCAGTACAGCGACAATTTACACGTGGTCTACCGGGTCTTCGTGGGTTTTCCCAAGGGGAGCGGTTAACAAGGTTGGGGCTGCAGCCACTTGAGTTGCGAAAACTCTGGGCTCATCTCTCGCTGACTTTTCGTATCGTACGGGGATTTTTGTCGGTTGACCGACCTTTTTCCGAGCTTTCTCCAGGAACGAGTACCAGAGGTCACTCCTTTAAATTATTGGTCCAGGGATTGCGAACGGAGTTCAGAAAACATTTCTTTGCTCTTCGAGTGGTCAAGCCGTGGAACTCTCTTCCGGAGGATATGGTTAGGGCTCCGTCAGTCCATGTCTTTTGTAAACTTTTACAGCGTCTACCACTCACTTGCTACTTGAAACGTACTTACTAATCTGGTTTTAGTTTAGGAGCGGCGTTAGTGGCCCTGAGCCTTGCCGTTATCCTTGCCTTGTGGCTAAAGTTATTATTATTATTATTATTATTATTATTATTATTATTATACTAGCTTCGTAGTGCGCTCTGTGACAGCAACCCAAAAGCGCCGAATTAACATGTAGTTGTTGAAGAGTAGACAACGCTCGCCGCAAACCCTCAAGAAAAAAATAATAAATTCCTTTCGCTATAACTGGCGCAAACATCAAGGTGTGTGTGAGACCACTCCTTGAATACGCTACCCCAGTTTGGTCTCCGGACCAATTGGGGGACATTGATCGCATCGAATCGTTACAACGTAGGTTACAAACGCCTACCTGGTCTACGGGATCTTAATTATGGCGAATGTTTGGCCAGGGCTGGCCTTGAATTACTTGAACTTCGTCGAATCAGTTTCGACGTAATTCTCACAAAATTCTGAGAGGATTGATTGATGTAAATCTACCTTTCTTCGACTTGGCCCCAGGCAGGATGTACACGCGTGGCCATTCTTGGAAATTTGCTGAACAGGCTGCACGTACTAACTGTCGCAAGAACTTTTTCTCCGTCCGTGTTGTGAAACTTTGAAACGCTCTCAAGGAATCAACTGTTGAACAGTCCACAGTGCATGGATTCAGTCGCATGTTAATGCTTGAAAACCTAGCAGTCTTTTTGAAACGCCCACTCACTGAGATTTATTAGGTCTTTTTTTTTGGCTTTGTAGTTCCTTTAAATCTAGGTTCGGTGTTAATGGTTCAGCGCCCTTCCGCAGTCCTTCCACGTGTTGGTGGTAAATTGTACTTATTTATTTATTTATTTAAACTATTTTTGGACATCATTTTGGCCGCCGTTTTGAATTTCCACAAAATATTTTTAGGAACTTTCTTAATGAGTATGTTGTTCTGAATATTGGGTTCAATATAACGAATAATTTAGAAGACAGAGACGAAAACCTTTTTCGATGCCAAATAAGCTAAAAACTTTTTTTGGACGCTATTTTGGACGGTCATTTTGATGGCCATTTCGGATTTGTATCAACTGGTACAAAATCATATGCAACTGTGTTGTTTAGCTATATTTCAGAGCAAATTCTTAACAAATTTCGTTTTAATGCACAGTTATAAAATCAAGTTGTTTATCCTTGCTTCACAAATTATTCCTATTCGAATCGCTTCATGCTTCATTTCGACATCGAGGTCATTTAGCGCCAACCTCAGTCACAGTGTAGTGGTCCGGGTGGCCACTGTGCCACACGTTGCAGAGATGTTAAACAAACCCCAATTCTAGATCTTATCATACATCTGTACCTCCTGCAAAAAAATTGAAGAGGACAGACTCATCCCCCAATTGACGCGCTATGCCCCACGGAGGATGATAACAGCAACATGCAAGTGACGGACCGTAAGTGGCCGTCGACACCAATGGCATTAAGGAGGGATAATCTCCCTCAAAAGGAAGAAATGAGTAAGATTGGTGTAACCAATGCAAAACACGGGCTAAAACCACCGCTTCCCCGCGACTGCAGCGACAAGCAGAGTGCCATTCCTGGACAGTGCTTTTAATAGCTAGGACTGGTCTACATGGACAAAACTAACTACATGGACCAAAACTAATTCTCACTCAGAATTTTGTAAGTGAGAATTAGGTCGAATCTGATCCGGCGAAGTTCAAGTAATTCAAGCCCCAGCCCTGGCCAAACGTTCGCCATAATTAAGATCCCGTAGGCTAGGTAGGCGTTTCGTAAACTTACGTTGTACCGATTCGATGTGATCAACGTCTCCCAATTGATCGGGAGACCAAAGTGGGGTAGCATATTCAAGGAGTGGTCTCACAAACACCTTGATGTTTGCGCCAGTTATAGCCAAAGGAATTTATTGTTTTTTTTCTTGAGGGCTTGCGGCGAGCGTTGTCTATTCTTCAACAACTACATGTTAATTCGGCGCTTTTTGGTTGCTGTCACAGCACGCACTACGAAGCTAGTCCAGGATTTAATGTGAACAGTACATACTTCTTTGCAAACAGGATTATGGCGATCTTGACATTATCATCTACTCATGTTGTACTGGTGCCTTCTTGATGGGTTTTCGAAAATGGTTGGTTAAAATTAGCAGGAGACCTTGATCCATGGTGTGGCACAGGTCGAAATAAAACAGGAGACTATGTACTCAGATCAGAGGAGCCGCGTTTTAAAAACCTGTGGGTGTAAACCAGTTACCTTCTTGGCGTTCGTGTGTTATGGACTTCGAGCCTTCTGTTCATTCTTGCTTGGGATGAAAAGGTTAACGAGATCGACAAAAGGTGGGGCTTCTAGTATTGCTATTTCCCCCGGTGCTAAAGAGGTGGTGATGAACTATTTTTAAATTTAATAATCCAAGAAGGACGGTAGAGGTAGGGGTTGGGGTCGGCCACGCTGCGAACACGCCACGAAAAGAACTGCTCCAGCATGCGGACTGTACTGTGAATGGTATACTCGAGAGGTGCGATACCCCAAAACAAAACTTGTTAAGGATTCCCGCCAAGCTTTTCGGCCGTGGGAAGTCGTGATATCAAACGCCAAGCTCTTTCGCCAAGCTAATCCCACCGACTAATACTTCAAACGTTAAATGAAATAAGTGAAAATTGCGCAGTAAGCAATTTTCATACATTTCATTTAACCTTCGAGCTATACTCGGTGGGATTAGCTTGGCGAAAGAGCTTGGCGTTTGATATCACGACTTCCCACGGCCGAAAAGCTTGGCGGGAATCCTTAACAAGTTTTGTTTTGGGGTAGATAAAAGTTTAACAACAATGGCTTCTTGCTACGTACCTCTTTGTCCTCTCGACGTTAAAACAAAGACTACGGAGATTTAATTTCATGAATCTCTAAAAGAAGAAGAACCAAGGTACAGTACTGTACATGTGTATTGTACTTTATTTTGCGCTACGTCATTTTCTATTCTAATTAAAAATGTATTATGCGATCGTTTGACGTAGCAATAAATCGTACGAAGATCTCAAGCATAGACACCGATTACGTAAAATAACGTTCGTTTAGTGCTGCAAAACCGGGAAATGTAATAATGAGAAGATTACTATGTTCTTGTGTGTCTCGCTAACACTAATCAATGCTATGATTAGGGGTAGTTCGTTCGTTCTTCGTGCTTTCAGCGCGCCTCGCGGCAGTATTTGACAGTCTTGGACGAAGCAGCTTGCGTGCTATGTGAAACAGAGCGTCAAGCCTTTCTACATATAAGGAATTTGTTCTATTTCTGAACTTTAGGATCCCTTTTGTCTTTCCTGAGTCGAGGAAAAGAATTGAAATTGGAGCACGTTTCTCGGAAAGAAGGTTGAAACTATGCTAAAATTTAGTTGTTTTGGTTTTTCAACAGTTAACGGGGTTGCATCACGTTTTCACCTCTCGATAGTCCATTAAAAAAAAGGTGTTAGGCTCTGGCAGAAATTAGACCGTGGGGTCGCTTTAAGAGATGTAAGTTTTCGCATTGCTACCTTTACTCGTTTGGGACCAAATTGAGTAAACATGTTCAATACTTTCACCGTTCAATGGTCCAATGACAGTCGGTGATTTTCAGGGAGACAAACTGGGATTTGTGCTGGACAATCGGTGACCGTCGGGGGCATTCGGTGAAGGGTAGCTAACAGTAAAGGACGTCACCATATTTTCGCAGCACGGTGGTTCACTTCAAGATGAAATTTCTGCCTCTGGCAGAAAAATCAACCATATGGTTGCTTTAAAATGTGGTGGGGTTTCTCAATACAACCTACAGTCGTTTGGGATCAAACAGAGTGAAAATCTTCAATAGTGTCACCTTCAATGGTCAACTTTTAAAAGTCTTATCGTTTTACGGGGTGCGTACGACTATAGTTTGTTCCACATTATGTTTGCAGAAGACTGACTGTATGGCGCCGTGTTTCCTTCCACTACGAGTGAAAAAAAACAGTAACAGTAACTGTTTAGAGTCTACAATGTGATATCCACATGTTTTTTTGCAAACAAATTATGGAGTTCTTTACGGTGCAAAATTAAATTATTTTTCTGAGACTTTTTGTCCAACTTAATTCACACTCATCTTCACCTAATATCTAATATCTTAACTAGGTGAAGATGAGTGTGAATCAAATTGGACAAACAGTCTGAGAAAATTTTTTTTGCACTCTTAGTGCAAAGAAACGTGTCGTCATACAGTCAGTTGCCTGCAAAATGATGTCCTGTAGGGGTTTTTAGTACGTGTGGGAGCTGCCCCAATACCAACCCCACAGTTAAGGGACTTGCTTGAAAATGTGCCGCGGTGCGTGTCAAGGGGTTGCGGGAATTCCAAATTAGCCTTAACCGATGGAACAAGGCTGGTAGTCGTGGTTCAGTTTTGGTGTTGGTTTAATGTTAAATATGAGCGATCGTATGCTCAGGCTCGCCTGAAGTTCAAGGGCGACACTAACCTTGGCTTAGGGCCTTAAATGGAATGTCAACGCATTAAAGTGTCCGCGGCCTATTTTAAGTTCGCCCTAGAACGACACAGATAATCAATTGTATGTTTTTAGTAGCAGACTGCCTTGTTGATATCCAAGATGGTTACAAAAACAATGGCGGCCGTCGACTAAAGCCGCCCCTTCCTGGAAGACGTCGCCGCTCATAAATAACTGCGGGACTCAAGACAGGCCGCGGACACTATAGGCTTACTTGGGAAAATTTGGATTAGTTAGTTTCGGGCTATTTCATACGTTGGCTGCTAAACTAAGTAGCTACGGGGTTGCAGTGCTGAACTAGCAACAGGGTAGGTATGGTTTGAATTTAAGTTCGGGGATTGGGGAAATTGGGAAAAATTCTAATTATAGGGCCGAAATTACCTTTGGATGCGGGGAGTTGGAGAGTTGGTGGCGGAATGGAATTTTAATGTTAATACCTAATTGTTGGGAGCACCCGGCGGAAGACCAAGCGAGTTCGAGCCGTTCCAATTGATGTCAAGCATTATGTACAGACAAATCATAGCTATGTATTGTTACAACAATTGATCAAATAGGAGCAACTAACAATGAGTATTAATTTTGGAGGACAATGGCACATTACAACTTGACGTCATGTGGACTTCGGGCTTGGCAGATTTCACAAATGACGTCATCAGCGTAACCTTGCTGGGGTGGTAAAATTCCAACGTTGAAATCCGGAATTAAACTCACAACAGCGGAACAAACTATAGTCAGTGTTCCTCTAGGCACATACTCACTCTTGCATGCTACATCAGTCGGTGGTTCTTATGGCGCATATTTGTAATTAGATATCTCATCAATGGGTGGTACTCAAGGTACATTTTGCTTCTTGCATTTGAATACAACAGTGTTTCTGATGGCACCCACTTCCACTCTGCTAATTTTGCATGTTAACTCACGATTCGCCTCCTCCCCTTCCCCCCATCTTCCATAGCAGGTTGCTGGGGTGTCATCTAATGAAGTAAAACCGTAACACTTACGTACGTACGAGAGATTAAGCACATTCTTCCCTTACATTCATTTACGCGACGTGGAAGAGTACGAAGTAGTCTCACAAAAAAGGACTGTTTCAATTAAACGGTAAAATGGTTCGTTAACAATTTTGGGCTACAGTCAAAAGTTTGAACAAATTAAATGATCCCCCAAAAAAATTTGAAATTATAAACTTTAAATTTTAAAATTTTATTGTACATCAAGCGAATTATTTCTTGGTGTGTGAAAATCTACCATAAAATAATAGAACAGATAAACGTCTAGCAGAATTTCATTCGTCCAAGTTAAGAGTTTCCGGGTCTGCAAATTACAAACGTTCTTCCTGGGATTTCTCGTACAGACCAGGTAAACACGTTGCAAACCAATAACATTTTTTCTATTTCCCCGTCCATCCGGCCACATACGGCCGCCTGAGTTTCGTTCTTTCCCCCCTTTTATTTAGCCGCGCAGAGCCGGCGTGCGACGAGCAGCTCTCCCGAAAAGATTCCGCATCACAAGCGATTTCAATATGGAGGAATCGAGTTGAGTGAATTGCTTGAAGCATTGCCGACGTTTTACGGCCCATTAACCACATTAATGGAAGGAACAAAATAATAATCAAATCAAGACAAACAGCGTACCATCCCGCCCCGCTTGCACATATATGCAGAAAGCTCTGGAAGCAGCAATTAGCTCCCGTGATATTGAGCCCGACAACGATCCTGATTCTTTCCGCTCACAAGCTATAGCGTCTCTCGCTCACACAAGCCAGCCGTTCGACCGAGAGAGGAATTCTTACCATAGGTTCACGTTCAGGGTTTGCAGCGAGAGCCTTTTTGAATCAATTCGACACAGCTACCCGTATGCTTCACTGAACACCCGACTCCGTCGAAGCTCCAAAAGAAGGCTTGTTTTTCTCTTCGTTTTTCTAGTGCTGCTGGTAGGGTTAAAGAATCGATGGGGGGAAAAAACCACGATTACTGTTTGTGGGCTGCATCACTTGCCTTTTTTTTTTTAACTATCTTCGGAGACGTTGAAAAGACTGTATTGGTGCAGCACATTGTTTGACGAAAAATAGCCAACTGTGGGAGAGCTAAACCAAAATTAGACTGAACAAATTCTTCTAAGGGAAGCTGGGGAACTTTGGGGTTAAGTTAGGGTAAAGAGGCTTGTTTAGGTTCGGGGGGGGGGGGAGGGGGAAGCCTAACCACAATTGGGCCTACTAGAGGCCTATAAGCCAAAAATCCCGCTAACTAGGAGACCTAGCAGGGGTTGAAGAGGACCAGCCAGTTGGCTGGCCCGAAGGCTTTCTGATTTTACCATGCTGGCCCCTTGCTTAAATACCTTTTGGTAACCCCTGACAACCGCGAAATAGCCAGGGTATTATGGGAAATGGACGCTTCTAGAAGGTTCTAGAGGCAGGAACCGGAAATAACATTGTAAGGCATAGATAATGTCCACCTATGTAACAATAGACACACAAGACTAAGATTGGCCATTGGCCCCAGCAATCATGCAAGTAAACAAGATTTGAGACATTGTTGTAGGTTGGCAACCAATAACTTGAGGCAACCATAGCAAGTCTTTATTCATGCGACAAACGAGGGGTACGACCTTACAAAAGTTAATCGGGCTCTGACCAGCGACCATTGTGGTCTCAGAATTGCACACCGTAAAAGCAAACACTGGCAACTTACACTTCTCAATGCTCATATGGTCTTGTTCAGATGACTGCAATCGGTGTTTTCAAGGCACCTGTTGTTGTTTGATGCGCACGCAGCGTTAGCCATGGTGCCTGAAGGAGAGAGGGGCGATTTTGCTAAGCAATCCCATCGCAATTTCCTAGGTTCTTTTACATGCCACAATCATCATGAGCACGAGACATTACAGGGCCCTTCTCTTCCCGAAATTGCCAGGCATGGCTGAGGCTGGACTCGAATTCGGTATCTCTGGCACATGAGGCGGTCACGCTAACCATCAGGCCACCTAGCCCCATGGCACCTCAACGCATCCATTTTCTATTCCGTGCAATGGCAATCGGTGATTCAAAAGGAACATTTAACCTCTTGATTACAAATACAACCTCCATATCTCAAGGTACCTATTCCCTGTTGCATGTCGCATTAGTCGGTGGTTCTCATAGCATAGTTTTACACTCGCGTAATGCGTATCTATCACACCAATGTGTGGTTCTCAAGAAACGATTTGTCTCTTGCATGTGAATACAATCGTTTTTTTTTTTCAAGGCACCTATTTCCTCGTGTGCATCAGGTCAATCTTGTTCTCAAGGAACATTTTACCTTTTGCGAATGACCACAATAATTGATGTTTCTCAAGTCACATATTTACTCTTGCGTGTGACATCAGTTGGAGGACTTCAAGGCGTATTTTGCCACTTGTTTACCACATCAATGGGTGGTGCTCAAGGCATATTTTACTTGCTGCATATGACCAGAATCGGCGTTTCTCAAGGTACCGATTTCCTCTTCCATGTCTCGACAATTGGTGACACAAATGGGCATTTTACCTGTTGCATACAACAACTCGTGTTTTTCAAGGCACGTATTTCGTATTTCATGGTCACATCAGTCGGTCGTTCCATGGCACATTTCTACTATTGCATATCACATCAATGGTTGATTCAAGGCACATTTTGCTTCTTACACGTGAATGCAATCAGTCTTTCGTAAGACACCAATTTCCTCTTGCGCCATGTCACGCCAATAGGTGGTTCTCAAGGCATATTTCCTGTTGCCGATCATTTCAATCAGTGGCTTCAAAGCACACTGTGCCTCTTGCATGTTAAGACAATCAGTGTCTCAAGGCACGCGTTTCCTCTTCCGCGTCATATCAGTCAGTGGTTTTCAAGATATATTTCCCCTCTTGCACGGCATATCACACCCATCGGCATATCACAAGGCACATTTTGCATTTTGCATATCACTACAATCGGCGGTTCTGAAAGCATATAGTTCCTCTTAAGCGTCATTTTAGACCAAATTGCTTCGAAAACAAGTTTCCTGTGAACTTTAGCTTGTCGTACAATCTTGTCTGGATGAGCTCACCTTAAGAGAGTCGTTGCTACGACACAGAAAACTGGTTTTAACCCATCACAACTTTTCAATGCCATAATCGCACTTTGTAAGGAAATACTACACTATTCCAGCACCTACGGTGTTTGAGTGTAGAGGTTTATGGATCGAGATGGCCTCTAACATTGACGAACAGAGCAGCGGGTAGCAAGGGAGACTGGATAAAAAGATATACGGGGACTTAGAGGGAAATTGACAAAAAGTTACGAATTCCGAATTAGCCAAAGATAGTAAAAAGTTAGAACCAGACGTGGTTCAGTTTATAATTGAGGTGTTTATTTTAAAGGCTCACCTGAAAATTATGGGGCTGGGTGATTATGTTAGGGTTACCATCGGGTTACCGGTGGGGCTCTTGGGAGAAAATGGCCGAATTTGTTTGAATTTTTGGATTAATGTCTGCGTACTAACCTTCGGGGTACTGCATGCTGCTTCAGGCAAATATAGGGTTTAACAGTTTTGAGTTTAAGTTAGGATATGAGGAGTATGGGGAAAATACCCAAATTGCTAAAATGGACGAAATAATTCTGGGAGTTAGCGGACCTCTTCACAGGAGGAACTCGACTCGAATAATGAATCTGCGGGTGCAGGCCAGAAAGTAGCCAATCACGTGGGGTTACAACGGGTTATACCTCAATTTTACAGTATCACATGTCTGCAACATTGTTTCAACAATAATCTGTACCTTAAACAGGGGCGCCTCTACCATTAAAATAGTGAGGGGGCCAAATGCCAGCAGTTGCGTAAATAACGGGATGGGGTGGGGGCAAGAGCCCCCCCCCCCCCCCCAAAAAAAAAAAAATACGAGCCGAGGGGCATAGAAATCATTGGAAAATTCTAAATTCTCTGTTTTCTTCAAAACTTTTTTTTCTCAATAAAGCATACATTACGTAAAGCAAGAAAAGTAATCTCAAAATAAAAATAAAGTGGTCGTACGTTTTCTAGCAGGGGTGTCAACGGGGGAAGGGGGAGCGCTAGAATTTGCCCTCTCTCCGTAAAATATGTATACAACTACGACTGAATGCTATGCTACTACGTCAGTCATATAAGTTGATTCCGCGTCACATGACTTGAATGAAGCGTAAGGGTATAACGGTGGTCTGCTGTACTATTATTCCTAGTTTATGATTTTCGCTGATAGCTTAATTTCTAATTTATTTTTATAGTAAGTCAGAGTGGCGGGGGAGGAGGGAGACAGAGAATGATCGCAAGATTGTGTGTACACCACTAGAAGTGGGCAACGTATAGAGTTGGCCACGATAAAGTATTGCCAGACGTTTTATTCCAATATTTATCACATCTTTACTAAAATTAATGGACATTTCAGGTTGTATTATAAGATGTATAGAAATGAACATCGCACATTGTTACTCAATTTAAAGTACTTTTTAGAAGATTTAACTAATAACGCAAGTTTCACTTACGAAACTGGCACGTTGATACATAGCTTTTTCTTTACGTAGTTTCGCTTAGTGCAAAGCAACTGTCATGTTCAATTCGTGTGCTTCGCCAGGTTGCGTGCTTTTGTTCCGAATCTAGTGTTATTGATGTATAAATAAAACCAGAAATTAAAATACCAAACCAACGTTAAAGTGAAGAGTTACCTAAAAAAAAATTTCTATCTCCCGATTTCTTAAAACTGAGGTGGCTGTTATTGGTCCCAGCGTCTACAGCGTCCGGTGTCTACTAGGCTAACTGACAGTGACTTAATTGTCCTTGCGCGTCATGTTGCTCCCGTGACGAATTCTTATTTATTATTATTTATAAATTAAATGTAGTGGTTAATTAACCATTCTTTTGAATTTATGTTTGATTGACGTATAGGTAGTCAAATCGCAAATTTTCATGAAATTGAAAATTGTAGGAGTACTATAGAGCAGTGACACGACGTAGTATTATTGTATATAACTCTATGCTGGAGCCTTAATGGGTTAGCTGCAAGGGGCACTTCAGAGAAAAACAGAAGGGCGTCATACTGAAGCCGATGCTGTGAAAAGTGATTTCTTAGACCTAAATGGCGCGATTTTTGTTGTTGGAGAAAACAACGTTATTTTAAGCCTAAGAAATCCGCTCTTCCGTTGTTTTTCCCTCCATTTTTATGTAGTGCACCTTGTAGTTATGCCCTCCAAAACCCATACTGGTGCCAATATGGCGGCAAATGTCACTGCTCTATAATAGCCGTTATTTATTTTTTAGACATAGTTATTTTTTTTAATAAGTGGAATCGTGAACCTTTTAGTTTTACGACGAAGGAAATTCATTTTAAATTCATCTTTTAGTTTGACCGAGATGTAGTTAGTTGAATAGAGAAATTTTGATGGGAATAAATTGAAAATTGTTGGAAAGTAACAACCATTATTTTTACTCAGGGCAATCTTGAACCTTATTGATTTATTGCGACGGAAATTCGTCATAAATTTATCTTTAAGTTTGATATCGTTACTTTGAGGTGGTATATTACAAGATAATCTGCGTATTGTCTGTCTTAAATCTCTAGTGCGTTTCTCCTATTTATTTAAATTTGTACTGATCAGGTTACAAAAATTTAATTACGCAATTAACCAACTGCACACAAACATAGTTCAGATTAAAACAAAAAAATCATGCAATTTTAACAGCAAAGTCGAATTCGCTTCTCCTGCTTAATAACTAGGAGAACCCAAACGCAGATTCTTTTCTGACCCAAGCAGTAAGCGCACGAAACTCGGACATTAAAGCAGCATACAAACAAATAAATGTTGAATTTTAGTCGGAGTTTCTACCCGACATGCACGACTTTTACGGCTTCAGACCAGGGATTATATTTCGTGCTACTCCACATTTTTTGTTTTTTCTCATTTAATAACTTAGCATCTATGATAAAAAGCTCTTCTTCCGTCGTATCGTGGCTAGGTCATATAGACCATATAAACCGTTTATGCTGCAACCAAACGCTAATAAAAAGCCTCCGCCATTCCAGGAATTTTTTTCGTCTCACATTCATTGTTTTCGAACCAAGAGTTGGCGCATCTTAGCCGCATATAGTTAGCAAAACTCACGACCAGATTCCCGATTCATAATTATGAACAATTTGTTCCATGGTGATCAACCGGTTCACGGCCACAAGAACCACGCAACCGCATTAACGATCAACGGAAAATTGCATCGTAGTTAACAACAAGAATGAAACGATCCAGGAACAAAAATTGTCCAGGATTTAAAACAAAAAAAATGAAAAGGGAGGAAAAGAATGGGAGGAAGGTGGGAAAACGGAGTGGGAGAATAAAAAAATTGAGGGAAGGAGGGACGGACCTCGGGGAACCTGCCCATCCGCTCCCCAGAAATAATCTCACGCTCCGCTACTGTACGTAAACATGTAACCGTGTGCAGCCCTAGTTATTTTTACATTGTTTGGCATTGTAAGCACATTTTAGAAATAACTTTAGCCATCTCATGCGTATGGCGACATCCTCTTTATTGTTCCTGTGCTCCTATAATCCTTCTGAGGTGCCATTAACAGATTTCAGAGCACTGAGGCTTTGACGCTCGTTACTCTGAAGATGGCAGCGCAAATATAAGTTGTATTTTTCTTCACTGTGCTTCTGGCTTTGTAGCATCAATTGAGGTTTCTAGACAGTAGCATGCAGGAACAATATTAGGAGAGAAAAAATTAACAGCAAACCTACTGGTTCTACAGTAAAAAATTCAACCCAATTTTTTCGTTTACAGTAATCGCGCAAATAAAAAAAAAAGAAGAAAAATCGTCGGAATGCACACTTCCTATGTGATTAGATCATCTTTAGTAATTTGGGTGGAAAGTAAACTAACCGTTTTTTTTTTAAATAATGAAGCATTCGTTCAAAACCTCTGTTTGAGAGATATACCTCAATAACAATAACAAATCAAGCTTTTGTGAAAAAACCTATGAAAGACAACAATATATGTATAAACAAACCTATACACGAGAGATAGCAAATCAAGCTTTGTGAATTAAAAAAAAAATTGTCTCAGTTGAACACGCCGAGCCGATTCCGCATCAGTTTGAAACTTCTTTTTACCGTTACCAAGTGTAGGGAGATTTAGGCCAACAGACCGCAAGCTAGAGCTCACGGAAGGATTTAGTAATTATACACAAACCACTGTCAAAAGAAAACAAGCCAAACATCGAAAATCGTGCAATAGAAATAACGTAGTACAGTAAGCCACCTTCGTTCACTTACGTTTCGTCGGAATTTCGTACCCGGATTCGAACCGGCAACCCAATCCGTCCCCAGATCACTGATGCATCGCTGTGCTCACTCCTCCACTGAACCACTGATTCTGCTGTTAAGGTCACGGCAGTGACTATGGGGTTAAGTCCCGTTTCGCCAAATCCCGTTTCTCCAAAAAGAAAGCAGATTAACAGCTTTTGCCTCAGGGGCCAGTCCCGTTTCGCCAAATATCGTTCACGAAACTTTAGCCACACGAAACATTTAAAACATTTAAACACGAACATTTATAACATTTAAACACGAATATTTATAACATGATAGTGGTCAGACATTTATAGATAAACACCCGTTTTGCAGAATCCCATTTTGCAAAATAATTTGTTTCAAATTACGTGCCTCGCTCGCGCTGCCGCGCTCGCTGCGGCTAAACACACAACATCAGTAAACACAACTAATCAAAAATTACTAACAATTATAGGAATGCCGTTTTAACTTTTGCAATGTTACCTTTTTTGAAGAATATTTTGATTCTGAGAAAAGGGATTCTGCAAGACAGGAATTCCCGTTTGGAAAAGGTTAACCATCACGTGTGTAACGAACTATTCTTAAAAGAGAACCTTGGCATTGACGTATAGTGACGCGCAAACATTCTAAACAATTATATTTGAAGCGCACATTTTTTCGTCTATATTGCCAATTTTCAAAACGCTAATAAATCAACTGGGCTTACCGTTTTCTACCACTGCTTGTCTCTGTTAAATGTTTGCTTTTTAAAGCCCCATTACATAGAAATAAGGTATTAAATTTCGTGTACATAAAATTTTGTCAAATTCGTTTTGGCGAAACGGGATTTGGCGAAACGAGACTGGACCCTGAGGGCAAAACTGTTAATCTGCTTATTTTTTGGTGAAATGGGATTTGGCGAAACGGGATTTGGCGAAACGGGAGTTCACCGTGACTAGAACTAATTGAATCTTGCAAGGAAGCTAGGCCGTATCAGTTTTCCTAGTTCCGGGTGTGCAGTGGATGTTGCGGAACCGTACTCCCCCCTAACTTCCGTTTTCTTCAAACTTTTATTAGGGCGTGTTTACGCAACGAACCATTCTCGCTCGCCGAAAGCTGTTTGCTATTTGTTAGTCAACCGTTCGATATGCTACTAAATGAATACGGCAATACATAACAAACTAAATGCATTGCAAATAACACGAATAAAGAGCAAAGTGCAACAGTAATTTTAAACATTGCTACAACATTGTTGTCATTTCCCGCTATCTCCAAAATTTGCTATTTTTGCACAAATAACAGCTTTTGCCATTGATCAGACGATAGTAGAATAAATAGCTTCTCGCAACAAGAATTCACAAACAAACATGGCGTCCATTTCGGAGTTATCGAATCGAAAACAAACCATCGAATGCCGGCATTCCGAAATCAGTCCGCCCTCTTGTACTCCAGTAAAAATTGTTTTCTTGTCATAAACCGGCACTGCCATGCCGCACGCATCGTACGTCGTGTCGCGAGGTCCAAGGAAAAGATCTGCGTTCCCGTTGTTGCCATGGTTACTACGTAGAAACAACACGAAACCAGCCCTTGAGACATGCTCCAATAAAGGCAAGAGGAAGCCAGCAGATTTTAATATTAACCAAGTAAAAGCTAGTGAGCGAGAAAATTGTCGTTGCATAAACCCACCCTTAATATTGACCATCCACACCGCTCGCTTCGCTAGCACCGTTAGCTTCGTCCCGAGGAAGTTTGCATGAACAAACTATGACGTCATGAACAAACACTACGAGGGTAAAAAAAAAATTTTGACATTATTTTGTCGGGGTTTTTCGCGTATTTGAGAGTCATAATATCAAGTTACAGCGATGAAAATAGGCCTAACCGAAGCGCAATTTAATTCTCTTTCACTCCCTCCCATCTTTGTAGGTGCCTTGGTTCTAGAGGAGTAGAGGTACAAACACGCACGCACACACATCATACGTTTTAATGACTTGAATGCGAGAAAAGAGTAGCTGTTTTACTTTTAAATCTATACAACTAAGATAATAATATTTGTTTGTTTGTGTGTCGCCAGATTGCCGAGATTCCCAATCTTAATTCTTATTTCTACTGTTCGTGCGTCCGCAGGGGGAATCTCGATCTTTTTTCTTTCGTTTGTTTATATCGCTGTCAAACGGAATGCCTGTATAATGAATGAATGACGGAATTGTCTGTATACGTAATGATTCGAACTGTGTTGTCAACAAAGAGACACAGTACTGGTGACGTCATAATATTTTCACGAAAACGGGATCTATACCATGCGCCGTGGCTGTTTGCTGTGACGTGCATGCCACGTGACTGGACTAGCCCACTCAGACGACCAAACATCCGTTGTTCTCGTTCATCATTGGCTAACTCATGGTGACGTCACGGCAAACAGCCATTGCGCATGGTATAGGCCTTTTTGTCTCTTAGTCCTGATCTGACTAAATCTAATGAAATCTTGGACGAGTGCAGCTAATGGGAAATCACAGCATTTTATGCAATTGTGAAATCACAACAATGCTCAACAATGCTCAACAAACGAAAGAATTATCTTCATTCCCACTACGACTTCAGTAGAATTAGGAGTGGGAATCTGCGTAATCTGGCGACAATCTAATGAAAGCCTGGGCGACTGTTAGCGGGAAATTTAGTATTTTCATGCATACGGGAAATCCCAACAATGCTATAAAAAACCGGCTATACGGGGGGGGGGGGGCCTGTCCTAGTTGATACTAAAACACATTTATGCAACGCATTATGCCACACATCTCACCAAACATTGTAACACATTATATAATACAATTCGGGGATGGACCAGTCGGTACTGGCTTCTCCATACAAACACACAATGAGAAAAGACTGATTTTGCGCAGCGCTAACTTCTGTCCGAGAACGTCTTTGCCTTGAAAACAGCTGCGCCTTCTGTAGGAAATCATGAACTCGCAGGGTCTCTCCTAATTTTGTAGGAACAATATTCCGGCAAATTTTCTATTACTTGGACGCTTCATAAGGGTCATTTCTCGCCGCTCGTGCTGCCTCCAAACCGGGATAACTCCCACATAAAAACCGGGGATTGCCTCGTCCAACGACGCTCTACCAACCCTTCTCCACAAAACAGAGATCATCTGAGCGGCCTAAAGGCGCCGTCTTCATTATCTTTAAAACCGTTGTTAAATTTTCAGAGCCCACAAAATAATAACAATAATAATAATATTTTTTTTTAATAAATATTTTGAATCAGAAGACGCACGAAGCTCAGAGAGCATGTTTTGTACAGCACAAAGTTGGTAAATTAGTCTTAGTATAAACTAGTCATATGGTTCGGGTAGCTCACTCCACTGGCGTCGATCCATGCCTCCTGTAATGTAATTTCTTTGATTCCAAGAGCACCACAAAATCGTGTACTGATTATTTTGACGCAAACTAATTGCAATTATTGCTCAGAATTCGTCCATCACATGCCTAAGCACGCCTGACTACGCATGACGTCATAGTTTTATCAGGAAACGTTTGTTCAGGTATATAATAAAGTTTGCATGAACAAACTATGACGTCATGAATAAACGTCATGAGGGTCAAATAAACTTTGACGTTATTTTTGCAGTTTTTAGCGTATTTAAGGGTCATAAAATCAAGTTACAGCGACAAAAAATAGTCCTAACGGAAGCGCAATGTCATTATCTTTCATTTGGTCGTGCTCCCACCTTTGTAGGTGCCTTAGTTCAAGAGAAGTAGAGGAACACGCACATACGCACGCACGCACATCATACGTTTTCAATGATGTAGATAGTATTAAAAATGAAAGGGGCAAGGTGGCCTGATGGTTAGCATGACCGTCTCCAGTGCCAGAGGTGCCCCGGTTCGAATCCGGCCTCAGCCACCACTGGCATTTTCGGGCAGAGAAGGGCTCATGTCGATTGCGGCATGTAAAAGAACCTAGGATTTCCGATAGGATTTACCTAGCAAAATTGACCCTCTCTCCTTCTGGCGCCATGGCTAACGCTGGGTGCGCGTCAAAAAGCTACAGTACTAAAAATGAATGTTTATACAATTAAAACAATGTTCTTATTTTACACATCATTTAGAAAAAAAACAGTACATGCAATAAGATCCAAATCAAACAGCAGTGTTAATAAAATGTTAAGAATAAACCTATTTACAGTAAAACTTCTTAAAAGTACTAGATATAAAAAAAAACACTGCAAGTTTAAAAAAAAAGTTATTTACAATTCAATTCATGTTCTAAACAAGATATGTCGACCAAAAAAAAAATAGGTTATGTTGAATAAACAAGAAAATCCAAACCAGCACAATACACTAAAATTGTTGACGTATTTGGAAAATTATTTATTCTTTTATTTATTTTTTATATTACCAGAGTGTGTACATATAACCACTGCGAAGCCATGGCTGGTGTTAGTTGGCTTTTTGTTTAATCAAAACTACAAAATCATCATGTCTAACAAAAACTAATATAAAGAAAAGAGAAATGGAGAAAAACTGACAATACTTAGATTAAAATAAACTAATATAATACATTCGTAATACAAGGAAAATGGGTATTTATAACAGAATAGAGAGGGAAAAATAAAGCAAAACAAAACAACACCGAAAATTTTTTTTTCGTATAACCCTTTTTTTTCTTTTCCTTTAATGTAACTAGCGGAGTCGCTCGCTCATTCCGCGTCGTCTCGCTAAGCTCGAGAAGCTTTCACGCTGCAACTCTTGTGCTGCTGATAGATATTCCACGTTTAAAACAATCAAGCAAATGGTCAGAGTGCAGTACGCGTTTTTCGTAAGGCTTTCACTGCATAACAAATGATAACCATAAATCATTCCAACAGTCTGACCATCCGAGAGTACGTGCGCGTCGATCCATGCTTCCAGTCATTTCTTTTATTCCCAGAGCATCACACAATCATGTGCTGATTGTAATTATTGCTCAGAGTTCGTCCATCACATTCCTAAGCACGTCTGCATTTTATCGTAATCATTCAAAACATACGATTTGTTTGTTTGCACATTTGTAGGTCTTCTCCTACAGGCAGACCTTCCACATAAAAAACGATCAAGCAAATTATAAGAGTGTAGTACGTGATATCGGTTATCTCGAGAGAAGGTCAATATTATTTTTTTACGTCCAAGGAGGCAAGCAAAAAGATCAAGCAATTTATCAGAAAAGCGCCGTTTCTGATGACAGACGCTGTTTTCGTTCGCTTCGCTCACTCAATCAGCGCTAACATTTCATCAATGTAACCACCAAGAACCACACATCACTTGTAATTTGTGTTAGTATACACTTTATATGGGTTTTCTTGTTTCACTTATTTTAAGAATATTGTTCTTTACGTCTTGCTCAGTACAGATTCTCCATGGGCGTCTTATCACTTCACTCGAGGAGGTTTTCATGAACAAACTATGACGTCATGAACAAACATCATGAGGGTTTAAAAAAACAAACTTTGACGTTATTTTTAAAGTTTTTTTTTTGCATATTTGAGGGTGATAATATCAAGTTACAGCGATGAAAATAGGCCTACACTGTGCGCAATTTAATTATCTTTCGTTTGGTTTTGTAGGTGCTTTGTTCCAGAGGAGTAGAGGTACAAACACACAAACAAGCACACTCACACGCACATCATACGTCCTTAATGTTGTAGGTGTTCGACATTTTAATTTGTAATTAGCAGGCTCCATAGTTTTCTTTTAATTCCTCAATTTTTTCAATTCTCCACATTTTTTTTATTAATTTTTTTTTCTAATTTCAGTTTGCATCCAAATTTATTCTGTGCCATTGCTGGCTTAATATACGTTGTTTTTGTGTTATATTGTTTTATTATATTAAAATACTAACATAAAACAACGTTAATTAAATATTACAAAATAATTTAAAATACGAAATCTTTAAAATCGCTGAATATATAAAATAAATTAAATCCCTAACACCAACCATGTATGCAGGAATTCGTGTTATTATAATCGTCCTTAGCACCAGTTGAAAGTTGTAAATGAGTGAAACGTTCAACGGCGACTGTTATGCCAGCCCCTAGTAAAACCGGTCTTACCTCGGTTCCTAACAGCCATAAATCCTTTCAACTACCGATGTTGCAAAGGAGGCATCCCCACATTTCGAATGAATCTAATTGGAGACATCTATCTAAATTAGACACATCACAATAGAAGTTTAAAGTTGAAAATAGCGAAAAATCCAACTGTGACTGTGATACCATCCCTAATAAAACGGGCGTAGCTCGGTTCCTAACAGTCGTACACCCTTTCAAATACCCTTGTTGCAAATAAGACACTCTCACCTTGCGAATGAATCTAATTGCATCCACCCACCTGAATTAGAAACAATGCAGCTGCAATTGAAAGTTGTAAGTTGACAAATTGAGACGTCTGTTACCATTAAATTAGCCAAAAAATGGCCGAAAATGGCCTAAAATCCAATTTTCTTGAAACCATGAGCGATATGAAAAAATGTATGGGAATGAAATTGTAGATTAAGTTATTGGAAACAACTTTTATCTAAACCATTTTTGTTTATCACTAACGGTACTTGCTTAATCGGCAAAATGGCAAAATTGGGGGCCATTTTGGCCGCCATCTTTATGCCTAATACATTAAATGCGTATTGCCAATGTGGCAACATGTTGAAAACTATGCCATTGGATGCAAACAACGACTCCCAGAGGAAAAATAAAAGTTGGCAAATTGTGCACAGTAGCCCTAAATTACCTGCCCTGACTATAATTGGAAACCAAAATTCTAACATTGTACTTTACTATTCATGGCTCTGCATTGAAGCATTGTTTCATGTAATAAAATGGTAAATTTTTAAAGCCCTCACAAGCATGAAACTAATTTTATTGCATTGAAGGACCCTTAAAACATAACGTCTGGAAAAAAATGTACGCCATAGGTCCATTAGTAGTGTTGATGTGAATTAAATACATTTTTGCTTAATGGCGGATGTCGGCCATTTTGAAATTTAATTTGGTCTTTTGACTATTCCTATCGTGTTTGTAGACCATGGAAATCAATGTCTAGTGAAAAAATGGATGCTCTAAGTTATTTGGTGTTGAAGATATTAAGGAAAATGCATTTTTCTCTAATGGCGGATATTTCAAGATGGCCGCCAAACTGACGTGATTCATATCGTGTGACCAATAAAAAATGCATGCTGGCAACCCCTAGAAGTCTAATTTCGTAGACGTGAAAATTCCCACACCACCTATTGTGGCTCCTAGACTAATTAGTTTTCATGTGCGGTGAATTTAAGGCAAATTGTACAGTTTTCGTCTCCCTAATGTAAACTTCTTTTCAAGAAACCATTCATTTATTTATCAAATTCTTCTTGCAGATTTTTAATCATAGTTGCATAATCATAGACGATAGACAGCATGATAATACCGTCAACAAAAAGTAAAACTGTTGGTTTTGTAAGTACAGTTCCGGTCAAAAAAAAACACGCCTTTTTTCGTTATATCGAGGGTCCTAATAACAACCATAGAGAAAATCAGTTATCTCGAAAACTACTAGACGAATTTTCATGAAACAAAGACTGAATTGCTTATTAGGTTGTCTCCTGTATTTCTACCCTTATTAAATACTACGTTAATTGAATGAAATAATTGGCCGAGCGAGAAAAATTTAATGATATCTGATGATATCTCGAAAACCAGTGGAAGGATTTTCATGAAACAAAGTCTGAATTGCATATTATATTTTTCTGCTGATAATTGCATGTCATACGTCATATATCATACGATTATATCATATCATATCATATCATATCATATCATATCATATCATAACGATTAATCCAGTTTTTGCTCGTAATTTTACGAGATATATTATTAGTTATCAACTCGTGTTGCTCGCTCGGCCAATTACATTTGGCTACTTACCATTACGTGTAATACGTATAGAAATGAAGCTGATCTCATAATAAGCAACCCAGTTTTTGTTTCATTCAATTCTGTCCAGTAGTTTTCGAGATATCAACATTTTCGTTCAGAGTCACATACATTAATCCTGCAACTTCCTCCGTATAAAGAAGGCGTTTTTTTTTTT